>JABFOV010005314.1:0-12289 GCA_022817685.1 Aradophagus sp. ZL-2020
CGGTCTAATAAAAAGCAAAAGATTCGTCACTTGTCCCCGCTTTAATAAACCAGTCTAGTAATTTGTAATGAATTTCCAAACAGATTATACTAGGATTTTTCTCTCCGTGTATTATTTTATGTAGGTTGTTGTTGTACAGTTATCGGTTTCACTTTGCTAAAAACAATGTACGTTGTTTTTTTTTTTTTCTCGAATCTAAGAAAACGTATTCTATAATGGAAAATTAGTATGAAATTCAACTTAAATATCTTCCAGCAAGCGCGCATTGGCCGAAATTTTTTGCCAAACATTTTTTTGCGCCTTGGATTTCACACCGCGGTAATAACATTTCAATTTATTAGCGCGAAAATGGATTTTCACCGGGAGGAAAATTTCATTTCGCCGATATAATCATTCCGAGGTTAAAACGAATTCTATTACGGTTCAAACGACCGTGCTTTTTTCCTTTTTTTTCGAGCATAATCCACGCGCTCCGCTACGACTCCTCGGGGACACTTTTGCGAACATTAACGCGCAAGATACGGCCCGATTAACAATTCATCTATTGTTTATGCGGCGATAAACCGTGATGTTTAGCTTGGTTTACGCGTCGCCATACAGCCGGAATATAATAATCATTGTGCTCAAACTTACCGGCGCGTTTCGTCGGCGATTTTCACGCTGCCCGTTTATTGATCCATTTACGCAAATTTCGTAATGCATTAACGGAGTTAAGCCGCATTAAAGTTATGCACTTTTAGTTATTAACGCTGAAGTTGATAACACCCAGGAGATTCGAGGCCTTGATTTAACGTCACAAGTTCATCCCACGGTTTGGCGTCAATAAGCAAGACCGTTTTTTGTTGTTATTACTAGTTTCGTCAACTTTTTTGTCGTTCACTTCTATACCATTTTTTGCTACTGTAAAACTGGGCTTACACACATTTAATAGGTAGTAGAGTTTATAAACAAAATTATATTTTCTATCGTAGAAACTGCAATTCGTATTGCAATATTTAATGCATAATATATTGAAAATTTTACAACATGTATAGTAATTTGCAAAAAAAATTATCTTACGTATCGTAAAATCTACAACTTTATTGTTTGATTATATTTTATTATCTTGTAACTACAAGAAATCTAAATAAAAAAAATTATTGAATTTTATATCGTTAAGAACATCGATTAAACCTTTTACATCATTTTCTCAAAATTATTAGGAGCTGATGTTCGTTTATTTTGGGAATATATTGTAAAGAACCAATTCATCATGCCACGTGAATTTATGCCTTGCGATGTATTGTATTTTCTGCGACATATAATATTATTTACAAAAATCATGTCGCGGATCGTAAATCTTGCGATTTGTCACGTAGTGTGAATTCATACCGCGTAATGTATCGTAAATTTTACGACCTATGGTATAATTTCCACGAGCGTTTTGTAATTTTCGCAAATTCGGTTTCTCATTGCAATCTTCTAAAACATCCGACTACAAATTTCGTATTAACTTCCACGCGAGTGAATTTAAATTGAAACGTTTGCCGGGCATTTTTGGTTGTAAATCAAAATTGTTTTGGCGATTAATTAAAAATTAATTAAAATTAAAATAATTAAAAATTAATTAAAAATTAATTAAAACCACGCGACTCGCGAAGTAAAGAACGAGTCACGCTCCGATAAATTGTCCAAGACGTTTCGTTCGATTGGCACGCGCGCGTTTTGCAAGCAATTAATGATAAACTAATACCGCGGGATCAGGAAAGGTCGCAGTGAAATATCGCGACGCCCGGAGCGCGGCGAATAAATCGCGAAAAAATTTATCGCACCGAATGGAACAAAAATGCCGCGCATTGTTAGCATTGTTTCGCAACTCCCGGCCGACGGGAATATCTTTCGCGAAATTCGAACGCGTTTTAACACGTCGCGGGGAAACGGCGCTCGTACAAAATCGTAAAGCAAACGCTTCATTCATTAACATTTTCGACGATGTTAAATGTTTCGCCGGCGAGAATTCGTTCACCCGAAGCATCGAAGCAATAATGCAGATATCACAAATGTATTGGAAATTCTTTATGAAGGCGGAGTTTTATTTTTTAAAAAACATCTATTTTACGATAAACTGGCTTAGAAAAATAGCCTTTCGGAAGAGGAAACTAATCGTTTCGCAGGCTCCGGTTTTGTGACGAAACGGTGTGTCTTTGTTGACACAATATTTTTATTTTACTCTAAAATGGTTTTGTTTTGAGAGAAACAAAAAAAAAAAAAAAATGAAAATCCTTTTGTAATCAAACAATCTCTTTTAAACCGAAAAAAAAGCTTTGCGTGTATTTAAAATAAAATATGTATGTATAAGATTACTGTACATATTATTATATAAAAATATGTCAATAAGTGTAGAATATTGAATACATGACATAAATAATTCATGACAAATATTGATACGATTTTCGAAAGCTTTCCTTCAAAAAATTGATAATCGATACCGTCAACAAATTAATAAACTCCAACAGCATTAAATGTATCGTCGAACATTGGATACTCCAAACGTGGAAAGTTTTGCAAAATTAAATTCGTCATCATAATTACGTTTTTAGTCGCGTCGCTACGTTTGCCTACATTTAAACTTGACGCTTATCGTGTCAACAAGAAAATATTGTCTGGATGACCTTTCACTGAATCGTTAACATAAATAAAGAAATTTGTTGTTAAATAAACGAAATAAAGCGGGTTCAACTCGGGATTTATAGCGGAAAAACGTTGACAACGATGCGGGTAAATTTAAGCTGCGACAACTCTAAGCTCGGCGCGATGTTTGCCGCGTTACCTCCGAGAAAGTACAAAGACTTCTCGGCGAACGAGATTTCCTGGCGTTCCCATTCGCTAAAACCTATTAACCCTGTTTTCGGACTAAACGTTGTTCGAAATAGCAAACCGTCGACTAAAAAAGGCTTAATAATTCGATTAGCCGCGTTTAATACCCCCCCCCCCTACCCCCACGCCCCATCGTACAAGAGTTTCGCATCGAATTCGGCTTGTCGGGTGTTTTCATTGTTGCGATGTTGCATTCGACGCTTTTGATTTACTTTCATGGGATTATAAGTCGTTAAACGTGCTCGTCTTTAAGTAGGTCACGTGAGTGTTTCAAGAGATTATGTAAGAAACGTATGAGACACTTTTTTTGAACGTAGCTAGTTTGAGTTGTACAACTTTGAATTTATATTTATTGTAGAAAATAAGGTTTAGGAAGATGAATGAGATTCAGTGGTGTTTTGTTTGCTTGATTAAATGATTCAAATCATGGACATAAAAACGGAAAAATTGTATGCACACGAAACTTGCACATGTTTAATAAATTACGTTTTTTGTTGCTTTAGTAAAGTGTTAGTAGTAGATAAAAAGTTTTTTTTAATTTGAATTCTAAACAAAACATTTTGTTATTATTACGTTCGTATTGCTAGATTCCATTTTCTTTTACGTTGTTCTATTGACTTTGTATAATTTATTGACGTCGTAAAAAAAGTCGTAAGTTCTTTTTCGTACATTATGTACGTTGAAACTTGTTTTGCGAAAGTTGTACGCGAAAAAGTGTAATTTAAATGGGACTGTATTTTTATTATAAATGTAAAATACCTAAAAAATGATCATGATTTATTATTCGGTATAGTAGAATGTATCGTATACGTTATAAAAAATGGGCAATAATTTACGCAGCGTGACTTTTTCACCTTTTTTTACATTTCTACTTTTTCCCCCCATATTTACACAACACGAAATACGAATGTATCGGATATTTTTAGACATACCATATTTTCTTAGTAGAAATTGCAAATTTCTAATTTTTCTTCTTTCTATTCACTAAATCATTCACCAGAAATTCTAGCAGCAAATTCTTCGTACTTCAAATGACTATTGAATAATTACCCCTTCCCCCACCTCAATATTAATTCATTTAAAAAAATTTGTTTTTTAAAAACCTTTCCTTCTTTGCATATTATAATATGTAAAGGAAGTTCCAAACGTTTTTTCATCAACGAATTCAAACTTGGAAAAAAATGTACAAAGTACAATTTTGTTTTCCATTGTTTTGTGCAATTTACATACAAAAATTATAGAATGTAAAATTAAGTGAAATATAATTATTTAAAAGAATCCGTACTATTTTTCGTTTTTAAATTAATTGCCCACAAAGTGACAATGAATTTCACTCAAAAATGTCTAAGTTCCAATCGATAAAAAAAAAGTTTGGAATGTCCTCTGCATATCATAATTTTATTGCAACGTCGATATGAACTACGAAACTATCGTACTACTTCAACACCCCCCCTTGATTCGTTACGAATTATTTTTCAATCATTAATACTCAATGATTCGTCATCGTTCGTTATCGAATATCCAACGTTGTAATAAGCTGACCAATTAATAGTCCCATCCAATAACTTACCCTTACCGATGTATGCACTTGTAATACACCGACGCACACACACGCGCGCTTGCATATCTACTCGCATATAACAAGATATTATATTCACGGAGCGCGCGTATTGCCTGCATAAGGGCTTTCCCTGTGGAGATTAGTGAGCTTTGTTGCGGTCGCGCTTGGCGCACTTAGCCCCTCGATGTATGCACTCGGCGCGATGCACGATGCGCCCGTGCGAGCACACGCAAACCCACGTGAATCCGTCGGTGTGTCAATAAACTTGGGCACGTGTGTGCGGGCGCCTTTGCATAACACTATCAAGTCCCCGGCAGATTGCCTTTCTTCGACTGCGCCGCGGCGTCGGAATCGTCGCGGGCTTTGTTTTCGGCCTGCGTTTCGATTGCGCTCGAGCGCGCGGCGACTCGCGTCATTGTGTTTGACGTGTTTCGCGTTGATCTTGTCGGTTTGATTAATTGCGCATTTCGAATGCGTGTAATGGAATGCAGCGTCACGTTAAGTGGGACAGGCGTCGCTGCCGTCGCAACGATGTGGCGTTGTGTGGCAAAGATTACATATTTACGGAATTACGTTCGCTCGTAGGAACGGCGGTGCGTTTCGCTGAAAGAGGGATGCATTTCGAACGAGGCCGACCCGCGTTCTTCGAGCGATCCATCATCTCGGGTTTTACGGATTTCGAATCTTTTCAAAGTTCAATTTTCAACGAAATTCAAACTTTTACGAATGATAACGAGTTATATCGTAATTTTCTAGATTAATTGTGGCCCGTGAAATCGTTTAATTATTATGTTCTTCAAGTTTTCAACGTTTATTAGTAAATGAAAATGATATCTGATATACTTTTCTTTATGCAAGTAGTATTTTTTTTCATTTTTGATGTTTTCATTTTTGATTACAATATATCGATGCCCCAGACGAAGACTAGGCTATCTCAAATTTTAGTTGAAGACGCCATCTGAAAATTACACACGTATTTTTAAATAGGAAATTTTGAAATGGCATAGTCTTCAACCAAAATTTCAGACAGCCTAGACTTCGTCTGGGGTGTCGATATGTTAATAAATTATATGTAGTTTTCGTTTATTACTAAATGTTGAAAACTTCAACTCCATTATAGGAAAAAACCATGTTAGCAGTAAAAAAGAGAAACAAGTCTCTTCTAAAATGATAGAATTGCTGGCTTAGGTTTGTTTTGATTGATTACTGAATTTCATATTATCAAAAAAACATTAGTCTAGTAATGGAGGCTTGTTGAGGTTTGCCTTAAATGTAACGTGGTTTGGGAACGGACGTTAATGACAATTAGAGTTCGGGATGCGTTTGACGAATTAGTGTGAGGTTGAGTGAACAGGGCTGCGGTGATGTGAATTGTGGATGAACGGATTTTTACATCGATTGTGGGTTACGATTATAGTCAATAACAAATCAAATATCTGACGTTATGGTGTCGTTTTTACAAATTACGATTTTAACATTGCAAAAACTATTGGTTACACGAAGTACGCTATATGTTGTAAAATTTACAGTGGGTCACAGAAGGTTCATTAATAAACGAAAATTAAATTTAATACAATTTCCTACATCTAAAACGATGGGATATCTTATCAAATAATTTGACAAGAATAATTATGAATATAGGCAACTTTTAGAACACCATTGTTCAGTTCTAATTAAAATACATGTCGTTAAATTGCTTTAAAATAATTTTCGTTTACTAATAAACGTTGGAAATTTCATCCACATTCAATTTTAATATAAAGAACTCCACCGTACAAGCACTGCAATTTTTTTAAATAAATTTCTTTTCAGTGAAAAACAACTTGATATAAACGATAATAATCAATGATCCAAAAACGTATCAATAAACATATTTAAAGTCATATTTACGATGACTAATTTTTGAAGCGAAAACGTCCTAGAGTTTTTATCTCGTAAAGCCAAACCACTCGACTCCGCAAATTATCCGCAAAAACGTCCCAACGTTTCCGTCACCCTTCTGTCCTTCTTATTTCGTTTAATGTTCAATTAATGTTCTTAAGCGCTTTCGGCGAATTCATATTTAACGGATCCCCACGAGCGACGGGTGTAAATGTGCCCACGACACTCGAAGCGACATAAACCAAACCGCGGCGTAAATGCAGCCCTTATCCGCGATCCCGCGTGCAGTTAAATTTGCCGCGAATGAAAGCAAGCCGTCATAACTATATAAATAAAGCCGATCGTTCCGTCCCGGTCTTTCGGTGGTCTTGTTTCCGAGCACTTGAAATGACTCGTCATTGGTAGTCCGAAATCATTTCTGACAAAACACACAACCACTCAACATTCCGCGAATAACTGCGGCGGTGAATAAGAGGCGAAAACACGCCGCGAAATTAAATGACGAGGTGGAATGCGCGACGCGCGCGCCACCTGCGATACTTATTTATGCTGATTTAATTGGTTTGGAAAAAGGACAGGCAACCGGTGAAACATTGTTTGTGATGGATAAAGAGATTGGAGTAATCGAATGGAAATCGGAGGTAGCGACGGAGAACTAGAATTAATTTTGATTTTGTTTTTGAATTTGAATTTAAAGTTATTTATTTTTAGTTATTCTTTAAATTTGATTTTTTAATCACCAATACTGCTTGAACATTAAAATTAATAAAATTATCAAAGAAGAAACATCGATTAGAATTACTATTCTAATCGATTCTTAAAATTGGACTTCAGAGATTTACGTGTTTTATTGAATTACTATTTCCAATGATGACGTTGCAATTTTTGAAGATAAATACAGCAAATGTTTGACTTTGATTTGATTTATAGGCTATGAAACTGCCAACACATTATTGTTCACCTCAAAACTTTTGGCTGCGTTCTTATTTATTTAACAAATTATTCAATTTAAAAATATTATCAAAAAACACTAGTCTAGTAATAAAGGCTTCAACAATTACATTTACAAGTACATGTTGCATTTGCATAAAAGGAAAAGAAATCTACAACAAGTTATATCAAAATTGCATAATTCATTTTTCCCTCTTTTTTGACCATGATACAGGGTAAATAATCATACATAATAAAATAATTATTCCTGATAACCATGAAGTTGTCTCCCAAAATATACGATGAACCGTACTTTTGCACGCAAAACTTTTTGTCGAAAAGGAAAAAAAAAAAAGTGTACGAACTAGATAAGAGAAGTGGGGCAATAAACGGGAATTTCCGTAATTTCATTTGAATGCGAAGCGGGTTAACGTACTCTCGCTAGAATTTTGCGCGACGAAACGGCGTCGGGGGATTTTCTGTCAAATAGTTCATACGATTTCCGTTGCGCGAGGTTGTAACTGTGCGCAGCGAAAGAGCCATTTTGTCAAGTTGAAAATTTATCAGGGACTCGGCGATGAAAGAAATTTGATTGTTGCCGTAAATAAATGAATCAATTTGTCGCTAAAAACGTTTCGTCGTGAAACCTTTTTCTTTTTTGTACAAAAAAATGATTTCACTTCGTTTTAATTTCCCGAATAGCTTTATAATGAAAGCAGAAAAAGGTTCCTCTAAAAAGAATAATTAAAATTAATATTTTAAATCAACCTTCATTAAAACGAACCTTTTTTTACGCGCAAGAAGTTTGCAACGTTTACCTGCAACGAATTCCAAATTGCATAAATTTTTAATCACAAACAATATACTTGTAACAAAGAAAGTAAACGAAAAAATAATTATTTCATTTTATAACGCACTGAGATAAATTCAAGTTCTGATTTTGATTGTTGATAAACGTTGCAAACTTCTTGCACATTCTTTTTTTCCGATTTCATTAGGATTCTTTTTTGAATCCCAAATTTCGTTTACAAAAGTAACTGCATTATGCATTAATTCAATTAGATTTAACAAAACGGGTTTACTTTTAATTAACATAATCCTACTGTAAGTAATTCGCATAATTGTTCTTCGTAAACAATTCACTCGCCGCTATCGTAACTTTCGATATTAATGCACGAACATCGCTCGCGAAACATCTGCGCAATCTTTATTCGAACTTTATTGAAACTTCAGGCCGGCAATTTCGGATGCGCAATATTATTCGTAGCAGGATTAAATCGTCATTCCAAGTGCACGAAGGGTTGATTCATTGTGATAAAGCCGTCGCTAATACGTGAATTGTCGCGCGTATTCTTACGAATTATCCCGAGCGTTGATTCGCCAATCATTGTGACGAAAATTTTCGCGACTAAGTACTCGCGCGAATAACTATCCATCGACTTGTCGTGGCAATATGTTAACGAGGAGCGTGTTCCCGCTGAAAATCGAACGCCCTTTGGCGAATGATCGATTTCGTCATGTTTTATGCATTTTTGACTCTAAAACGTAAAAGCCGACGGTTTATGGGCTTCAAAGCAGAGATATTACGTATTAAGGTGGTAATCGAAATGAAAAATTGTTTGCATTTTGTATCGCGGGTGCGTTCCATATTCTCGATGCGAAACTTTTAGCGGAATTCGCTACATTTTTGCGATGTTTTTAAGCGTAAAGAAAGTTTTACATTCACAACAAAAAAAAAAAAAAAAAAAAAACAAAAAAACAAAAAAAAGAAGCAAATATCGGTGAAACTGTTTCAATTACGAAAAAGCGATGAAAAAACAGTACATTCTCGTTACTGATTTTGGAAAATGGCGTAAATTTATAAAAAGTGTAAATCGCAATTACAGCGGGAAAATTCACCCTAAAACGTAAGCACGCAAAAATTACAACTCAAAACACTCGATGCGTTTCAACATCGGTGTTCTCACAAGTGTCAGTATTTTCCCTCGATTGCACGATCGACGGGGATTTTCTGTCGCATTACCGCCCGATATCGCGCTCAACATTTTTTTTTCCCCCTCGACATTTTTCGCGGTAACTTTTTCACCGACCGGACTCTGCCAACTAATACGTTCTCCGGCGCTCGCGCACCGCCCCGAAATGGAACATGACAAATGTATCACATGACGCTCGTAATGAATATCGAGAATTTATATTCTGCGGCGGCGCGCGTACGCGATACGGGATTCGCGTGCGGATGTTTACGTCCGGACTGGAACCGGGGGAGGGGGAGGGGGCGGCAAAAAGAAAGCCTGAAATTAGCCGTTGAATTATGAATGGGTCACGTGACGCGCGCGTATTTAAAATAAATAGAAACAACTCGAACGGCGGAATAATAACGTCGATTTGCATTTTATATTTAGAAAAGCGGCAAGGGTTGCAGCACGCCGGGGGATCGGGACAGAATGATTGCCGTGACGGCTATTTGCACGTGTTATTTCAATTCCGTTATTTCGAAATGCATAATCATTTTCCCGTTAATGTCCGACGCCGCGAAAGCACGGTTTATCTTGATCGACTGGTCCGTTTGTTTTCGTAATTTCATAATTGAAAATATTAGTTTTGACGCGAGCCTTTCATTATAATAGTCTGGTTTATTAATCGAGGAAAATAACATTGTCGAGTGATATCTATATTGTGCGCGAGATACGGTAGAAAAACAAATGTCATTTTCAAACATTTTTGCTGATTGAGACGTGTTCTTCAAGTTTCCAACGTTGATTAGTGAACGAAAATGAAATCCGATATACTTTTTTTCGTACAAATAATAGTATTTTTTTTCATTGAATAATTTTACAAGAAG
Organism: Aradophagus sp. ZL-2020; assembly: GCA_022817685.1. Classification (NCBI taxonomy): domain Eukaryota; kingdom Metazoa; phylum Arthropoda; class Insecta; order Hymenoptera; family Scelionidae; genus Aradophagus; species Aradophagus sp. ZL-2020. The sequence goes on from JABFOV010005314.1 coordinate 10,071, forward strand.
TTAGAATATTTCGATTTCATGAACAAGAAGTTTTGTACGTATACAATATACGAGTTTGAACTCTGAAAAATAATAAATACTACGTAAAGTAGTCAATAAACATCGATATTAATATACATTCGTTAAATTAAAGACATTTTACAAAGAAAACAGCAAATTTTTTTATGGAGTTGAAGTTTGCAACGCTTATTAATAAACGAAAATTGATTATATATAATTTAAAAATATATATTGTAATCAAAAATGAAAAAATTATATTCTCAGACATTGTAATATTCTAGCTTCTTCTAAAATTAACCAATCAGAAAATACTATTATTTGTATAGAGAAAAGTATATTACATTTTATTTTCGTTTACCAATAAACGTTGGAAACTTCAAGAACATATAAATTATTAATTAATTTTTGTTTATTAAACGTTGGAAACTTGAACTTTGTATTGAGACAATAAAGGCGTCCCATTTGTGACGAATCGAGACACTTTTGGTGCCTCGGACATAAAAAATGTCTCGAAATGAGACACCTGGGTTCAAAGTGCAGACACAACAGACGACGCCGTTGAAATAACGTTGGCGTACGGCGTGTCACGATGTAGCGACGTTTCGGTAAATAACAGTCATTTATTGGGATCAGTTGAGTCAGTTATAGGGTATCCGAGTGTTTATGACACGTCTGCTACTTGGCACATGGCGACGATTGGGTCGTGCGAAAATCCTCCCGATTTGCATTGTAAATCAGCGCGATCGACTTGATCGGATATTTTTAACTACGTGCCGTTCTTTCGCCGCGAGTTTGCAACAGTAATTATTCGGATTCAACGAAATTATGCAGGGGGGAGAAAATTATTTCGAAAAATTAGCATACTTTATGATTGAAATATCGAAATTTTTCTTATTTCGCGCGATTTGTAAGTACTGTAGAAAAAATTAACATTTTTTAATATCGATGTGGAACTGTTACTTTATTAATTTATTGATTTCTTATCGAAAGTTGAATTTATAGTTACATTACATTCAGTACATTGCAAAAACGAGTGTCTAATTTATTCAAAATTAGACACTTGTTTTATTAAAACATTATTAAAAACATTATTAAAAATTTCAATTTAAAATATTATCAGAACGTAATCTTCCGTCTTAAAAAACGAATCGTCGGATCAATCAGGGTAAAGTTTCAAATAATGCTAATCAAAATCTTTGCAAAACTGATATTTGCAGCCGAAAAATAAAAACTTTAAAATCCACCTTTGTTTAACTAAATTGTAGCTCCAAAAAGTACTTCGTTTTTCTTACGCGAATATAACTTTGTATCCGGGCGTTTATCTTTTTTATTTGTTTTTTCCCAAGTAATACAATTGAGTCGATTTTGTATGTTTTTCTGGAAAGTAGGAAAAAGAGCTGTACAACTATAACGACGCCGAACAAAATCGATATTGTAACGCGGGAAAAAAAGGGTACACTGTCATAGCGGAACGTTGCAACGTTCGCAGCCCGAGTACGTTTTACAACTATATTGAATTTCATTTTTTCGTTGCTCACGAAAGTAATTACGCTTTCTTTCACGTAGCGCGACAAAACCGTGGAAACGGTCGAGAAAAATATTCCGCGACCACGAAGTTTCCATTTAGCCGTTATTTTTTGTTCCCTTTGCAAATGTCTCTTTCATTCTTTATTTGTATTCGAGTGTAAATATGTCGAACACACGGTAATCATCGTAATAATCTCATCTGACAAAACTCGTTTAATGAAACATGAAATTTTAATGAAAATCCGGCGAAAAAAGTTCGCGAACAAAGTACCCTCGGCTCGATAAAACTCTCGCTTCTTTTTTCGTTGCTCTCCGCCAAAAATGACGCTCTCGATAATTTAAAAAAAGTTGTCGCAGATAAGTACCCACAAACTGCTTAAGATTCATGTTTTCCGATATACTTCGAGCAGAAACCGTGACATCCTTTAACACTCCAAGGCGAACGAAATAAAAAAAAAAAAAAAAAAAAGAAAGAGAAAAAAACTATTAATGCGACACGAGCTGGAAAATACTCTTTGTCAATTACGTACGTCGGCGACAACGCAGACACCGAACAAACAATATAGAACAATTACACTCCCTAGTCTTGGCGCTCTCTCGGCTCCTCGCTGCGATCTGCCTGAAGTCTCTAGCCGTTGCGCTCGCATCCAGCCTGCAGATGCAGCGGGGAGGGGCGAGGAGGAGGTGATGGG
>JABFOV010005315.1:0-12288 GCA_022817685.1 Aradophagus sp. ZL-2020
ATGGTACGTTTTTCTGGTTATATTGCATTATGTTTTAATAAAAAATTTGACATATTTAACAATGCAATGAGGTTAATTTCACATTTCTATATTGAAACGTTTTTGTGTTTCATTTTGACACATTGTTGTCTCGAAATCAGACATCATGAATTAAAACGAAACATTTCAAAACGTTTCAAATTCTGCTACAAGAGACACCTTCAAACGTTTCGAAAAGTGCTACTAAAGTGTTTCAAATTGAAACATTTGTTTTTGGAGTGAATTGACGTGACAACATCTAGCATAAATATCAGTTATATATATTCATTTTTATTAAGGGTTATATTGAGTAATCGAAATATTTATATTTCTTTATTCATTACTGAAAATGTAATTTAACTGAATTAACTATGAATTATTCTGATTCGATATAGATTTAATTCTATAAAATTATAAAAGTTAATTTCTAATAACGAATTTATAATTGCATTTTTAAACATTCATATTCATCACTTTTATTAATTTTAATTTGAATTATTCAGTTCTAATAAAGTGTATAAAACTTGTGTTTATTTTTTAATAAATTTTGAATTATTCTCGTAATGTAAATATACATTACTTAATTTGATTAATAAAATTTATTAGAAAGAAATAGATTTGAATAAAATATTGGTAAGAATGTATCAACTGACATCCTTTTTTGCCGAACTGAGCCAATCGCTCGAGTCGATCATGCCTCTCTCTCGTTCGTACCGCGCTCTCGCTTACGGAACGGTACAATGACGTCATATTTTTCGTGCATGCAGCCTGTAGTATCAAATTAGTAGACGTTGTCACGTCAAAAAAAAAAAAAAAAAAAATCGTAAAGATACTGAATGACCAGATGCCAATTTCCTCACTTTTTGTGTCTTGTGTAAACAATTGAAACTTTATTTTTAGTATAAACTGTAAACTTGATTCTCATTTTTAACCCTTTGACTTATACATCCCTGTAACGTATTAGGTCTCGAATTTACCCGAATGGTCCCGATTACACTCGAATAGTCACAAATGGACCCGAGTGCACCTGAATTTACCTGACTGGTCCCGAATGCACCCGAATAGTCAGGAATCGATCCGAGTGCACCCGATTGGTCACGAATGGACCATTTCACGAATGGTCAAGAATAAAATGTTTTTTGAATTAAATAAAATAACATTATTTATTTAAACGTTTTTCATGAAATCAAACTAAAGTGTTTTTTGAATCGTAGATCACGAATATGACAATAGATTTGCAAATTTCAAAATGCCAGATCCAATATGGTGGACCAAAATCCAAAACAATGAACTGTTTTGAAACAATTCCTATTTTCACGACAAAAAAAAATAGGAATATAAGTGTTTTTTGACTCGTAAATCACGAATCTGACGTCAGATATGCGCAGTTCAAAACGCTGGATCCAATATGGCGGACCAAATTTAAAAAAAAGTACGATCGTTGAAAATTTAAAAAATCTAAAATTAGATTTACAATCTACGAGTCAAAAAATCCGTATATATTATGTTTTACAGAAAAAGTACCTACCACCAACAACCTATACATTACCAAGTTTTATCGAGAATATTTCATTTTTCAATGAAGAAAAAAACGAGTTTTAGTAAGATGGTATATAACATATGCCAAAATAGATCAAGCTACATAAAGCTGGAACAACCATTTCGGCGCAATTCAAAAGGTTAAGTGACATCAGGAATGCAAACCAACATTACGTCTAAGATTCGTCACAAAATGTCAGTGTTTTTGTTTGAAAACATTCTCTGGAGTTTATAAATGTCTTCTGATTATCGTATTACTAAAAAGTAATAAACAAATAAAACATTCGTTTTGAAGAAAAAGTCCCTAAGTTCATCGCACGTAGTATTTGAAATTCTCTTAAGATCCAATGCATTCGATCCGATTTCATGATCCGTCAAATCGTCTTTGGTTCATTCATTTTCGGTCAATAATTCGCGTGGCAATCAAATTTCGCTTAACATCTGTGAAAACAGTCCCAAAGAGCAGGTAATTTCCGTGATTTTAATGGCTGAGATAAAAAGCAAATGACACCAACCTTTGTGCCGTTGGGCTCTTGGTACTCAAGGCCAAAGTAATCCGCTTCTAGGAGGTGTAGTTGCTTGCAGACCTGGTCGAATAGAACCTTACCCAGCGCTTTAGCCTGAAAGCATGAAAAACGACTTTTGAAATTATTTGCGGATTTTTCAATTTAATCTAAACTTCCTCAATGAAGGAAAATAATACAGATGACTCCAGAATAAAAGGTAAATATTTTTAATATATTAATTGGTTTAATTGGTTTAATTAGTTTTTTTATAAAAAAAAGACAATATTTTTTATAGAAATTGATTATAATCTTTGCAAAAAATGTAATACACTTTATTATGTAGTTTAATAAATTTTCTGGTCAATAAAGTGTATTATTACTTGTAATGATAAATAAGAGGAAAGTTAACTGCATCCAGTTTCAGCATTATTCAAAAAAGTTCAAACTTTGATGTGTCAATTAAAATGAAAAAATTACGCCCAAGTAAGATCCCAATAAGTATATGAAGAGTTATTTTTTACAAATGAAATTCTAACCTTAGAATCTGATACATCACTTAGATCTGTCATAGTAAACTTTTAGTTTCAAAATAATGAAAACAAATAGTAAAGAAATAGTAATTAGGCATGGTTGCTATTCAGTTGTCTGAGTGTGCTAAACATTTCCACCTTGAAACTTTTGGGGCTTTGTATATTCAAACAAAAAGGAATACTTAATAATCAAAAAATTGGGCAAATATTTCTAAAAGTGAGAATATTATAGGATTATATTCACCTTAAAAGACGATTAAAATTAACAAAATTATTAACAAACAATGATAATAAAATAATAAAAATAAAAAATAATTTTAAAACAAGGTGTGGAAACCGTAAGAGGTTGTCCTTAAATTACAAAATGCAAAAATTTCTGAATTTAAATACCTGCCCCCCCCCCCCCCCTGTAACAAAAAAATATAATTTCACTAAAATTCTCTTTTCTAATAAAAAAAGATGAAATAAAAGATAATATAATAATATAATCATAATATTTTTCATTAATGCCGATGTATCTTAGTTTTCGTGAATTTTTGAGATGTCCTAGTCTTCGTAAGACATGTCGATATATATATGACCTTGAACTCAGTTTTCAAGGTCAAATCGAGGTCAAACTCATTTTATCAAATAGAAACCTCTAATTTTCATTGCATTTTTAAGTAAGAGTCCGAGAGTGCTGTACAGCAGTGGTATTTACGTGTCCTTGAAATGACCGTAATAGATTTTGGAAAAGGTCGATAAAGAAATTTGATTTGCCCTTGAATCCTTGATGTGACCTTGAAAATTGAGTTCAAGGTCATCAAAAATGTGATCACTAAATTGTCCCCTCTGAACCTTACAACTTTTGTATTGAACATTCTTCGGAATTTTGCCTCCTTTTCGAGACACGGCTAGCCGGGTGAAGGTGTATGAAGCGCCCTCTGGCGGAAAATTTATGCACCCTCGAAAAAAATGTTTCAACAAAAGTTACGCATTTTTTCCCCGTAGAATCCGAACATGCAATAAAAAAATAGGGGTGGTCATTTGAAAAACTGAAGTTGACCTTTATTTGACCTTGAAAACTGAACTCAAGGTCTTCGGAATTGTAACCATTGGCTATCCCCCTCCGAACCTTCCAACTTTTGTCTAAACCATTTTTCACGAAAATGTCACTGTCAAAAGATATTAGCCCGGATACATTAAAATGGGACACCCCGTATATATATATTTCCGAGATCATCTATGCTTTTTACATATAAATATTATATAATAAAATGTTTTTTAAGTGTTCAAGTCTAAGATTTTTCGCTATGTTTTTAAAATTTCCACCCGAAGGACACATAACTTCTTACAGATAGAATATTTACATTTTTTTAATGTTTCTAGTACTCATGTTTAACAATGTAAAAGACAATTAAAAAAAAAAAATTATAAATGCTGTAACTCAATAATTGGACATAAAATTTGAAAACATTTATTTCTTAATTTTTTCCTAGCTAACCAATTTAAAACCGGTTAAGGGGGTAATACACTCTGGCGACATGAGAAATAGGTCATATTCGCGATTTTTTTAAAGCGTAAATAACAATCCGTTGGAAAAATGTAATGCATGGTTTTATTCATTGAATAGTCCTCTATAATTTTTAGATTTTTCATCAGTATTCGATGACATCTCGTGCATGATAAAAAAAACAACATTAAACAATATAAAATATATAAACAATATAAATATAAATATAAATAAATATAAATAATAAAAAAACAACATTAAACAACAGTAAACAACCTTCGACATGACAGATGGGAGTCTGTCTTGTCGCGGGGCGAACAAGATTGCGGTCATACCATTGTAGCTAGAGCAACATTTTTCGTGGTTAAACTCTGATAGTTAATCTAGCGGAGTACGTAGCCGTTTTTAATTTAGTTGAAAAATAAAATTTCAGCGACGTTTTGAAAAAAAGTCATTTTTTTTACCCTATAAATGGAGATAAAATCGTGCACTAAAATTTCATTTTTGATTATTTCGAAAAACGGCTACGTACTTCAGTAGAAAAAACGGTGCAGAATTAAAAAATCTAACCGCCGTTTAAATCGGATGAGCCGTTTTTGAAATATAGTGCCCACCAATTTTGAAAACATCGTTTCGAAATGATCGTGTTAAAGTTCGTCAGAACCAATGTGGTCAGTCGGAACCAACGTGAAATCGGAACTAAAAAGACCCGCCGTTTCGTCAGTAATAGGCGAGTTCTATGAGCTCTCGTCCGAGCGCGCTCGGATCGTCTCAACACGAGTCTACTAATCGGCCTATAACTTCGGAACGATGTTACTTGCGGACTTGCGGTCAAGTTTACCTTACAGTAAACACTCCAAAGTATTTTTCAAACAAAAAAACGATTTTTTGAAATTTCCAGAGTGTACTACCCCCTTAATGAACCAGAAATTTTTCAATCGATCGCTGTTTTTAAAATGAACAATACCTATGTATATCGGTTCAAATTCGGTTACGGTTAAGTAAAATATACGACTTTGGTTTGTTCCGGCTTTGGTTTGAATTCCATGTCTTGCTTTAAAGTCTATAAGTATATATAGTGCCTCAAGCCTATAAGTTAGCATTAATTATATATAAGCCTTAATTTGACAACGTTCGTCACAACACTTCCTATCCCGATTAAAAAACGACAAAGCGTATACGCGCTTTTAAATTGTGACAAACGTGCTTATTGAAGTTCAAGCGGCTGCGAACGGCGGCGTTTAATTCAGGTCAAACGCACGTAAACGAAACACCGCGTCAAGCGTACTTAACACCCAAGCCGTTAGCATGTAATTATGCCCGAGAATCGTCTGATTCGCGAGATTGTCAAAGCCACCCTCAAAAACAACTCACTTTCGTCCACTTGATTGAATTTCGAATATCGGATTTCAGGCGCGAGGAACGCGATTTCAAGGCCTGCACTTGTCCTAAAGTGGAACGGCATATCAAAATTTCAACGAGGCGAGCTTGAAAATTGATTTTCACCTTGAAGCTCGTTAATTTTAGCCGATTCATCTTGTTTTTCACTTGCTGTGAATCTTGAATGTTAAAAGACAATTATTTGCAGTGACAATAGATTTTTTTTTTTTTTTTTTTTTTGAGAATTTGTAAGTTCTTGTGCATTTTATTAATCATTGAGAATTTAGGAATTTTTTAAATATATTAATTTAAACTTATAAAGTTGGAGATATAATCAAATATATAAAATTAAGTAAAACGATTCTATTCTATTTAATAGAATAATAGTTTTTTATCAGTTTTTTAGTGAAAAGAATTGATTTTTGTCTGTACATAAGTCTAAGTGTCCAGCAATTTTTAACGAAATTCCTGGTTTTTTCCTGGTTCAACAATGTTTTTCAAAGAATATTTAATAACATATTGTTCACCGAAAATGCATACAGGTCATGCACACTCCTATTGACTATACACGGGAAAAAAAGTACAGTGAAAAAACGTTAAACTGACAATAAAAAAAAAGTTAATCTCAAGACGTCAAAAGAGCATTGAAAATTTGTCAAATGAACATTCAAAAACTGACAAGACTTATGCAGTTAACCTTAAATCGTTGAATCAATAGAAAGTATTTTTTGGATCAACAATGAATCGACACTGATTTAACAAATATAAGCTAACATTTAATCCAATCGTATTTTTGACAACGACTTAGTTTCCCGTTTATATATAACAGACACAATTATATTTGAAATTAATTGTATTATTAAAATAAAATTGTATTATTAAATTGTATTATTAAAAAAAATATAATATATGAGTAAATGCAACCACAATCAATATTATAATATTTTTTTAACTTCTTCTAAATCCAATTTTTTCTCATTTATTACGTTCAAAGTTTGCTACTTCATTGCATTCAATTTTTTTTTCATTTTATCAAGGGAGTCGGTCGACTTTCGTTGGCAAGAATTTTTAAATATAAGCTAAATTATACGTCACGTGTATTAAGAGAGTCGGTCGACTCTCGTCGGTAAGAGTTTCGATTCCGATATATCGACGTTTAATGAAAGAGGCGACCGACTTCTCTTTTACAGCACTAAAGATAACCTCACTTTTTAACTTATATTTTGCATAAATTAACACGTTTTTTTATATTATTTGAGTGCTGTAACACATTCACTTTTAATTTATTTCTTTTTTTTAAACAATTTGTATGTTACTTTAGTCGAAAAAGTATAAAATTCGTTCGTTTTCGTTATTACCTATCACAAAAATGTCAAAAAATTTCTCCATCATCCTGTTTAAGATAGCGCGTTCTACTCCCGCATTTACCGTCAGATGGCAGTAGCGACCAGTATACAGTCACCAATGAAAAAGGATAAAAGAGAGCCAACTCCGATTAAAACGCACAGAGTTGGCGTTCGTCTACCTTTTTTCACTGACAATTCATACATATTTAAATTAAATGATCCAGCGCGTTCTACTCCCGCACAAACCGCCAGATGGCAGTTTGATCAGTGTAATTTTTTATTCAGTGTATCATCTAATTTCCACTAATCCTAATGTAATTTATAATATTTATTACGCGTTTTGTTGTGGCTTTGTCAGAAACATGTTAAAAACACGACACAATCTTTTTCTTCTTACCTTGCCACTTTGTTGCCAGTTTAGAAAAGATACTTAATCCCGCATTCTTAATTTAATGGCGTGGGATCTAGTATCTTTTTCTATCTGCACTTTCTGTGATGTTTAACGAGCGTTCTACTCAACCGACAGCCATCAGATGGCAACAACGAATGTGATTGATTAGTGTCATCCTTTTCGTATAAACTACCACGTTTAGTGAGTAACCGTTCTACTTAGCTAATGGCCATTAGATGGCAGCAATAAACGGCATATTTAATTAATGATTAATAAATAATTATTATCATTATTATTATTAATATTATTATTATTTTATTATTAGTATTGTTAATATTACATTACTAATTATACGTTTGGCAGTGAAAAAACTTGTTTATTCATATCCAAAGAAATTTTTTTCAGATCCACCCTATTAATTTATGCATATTATATCAAAATGAATAAAAATGTAATTCATAAATATTATCAAAAAACAAAATATATAGCAAATTAATTTTAAAATTAAAATTATTTTCAACATGGTAAATTTATCATTTTTAGTTTATTCTATCTATTTATTTTATATAAATAAGTTATATTAATTTATAATGAAAGTTTGCTATTTCTTTGTGTTCTTAATAATGACATGTTTTTTTAATTAAAATAAAGACACATAAATGAAGACATGTTGAACGCATTTATTACACGATAGATTAATTATTTTATAACTTTTAACATAAAAATAATAATGTAATAATAACAAGAGTAATAAAATAAATATTTCCATCCAAAAAATTGTTTTCTATACTTATATATTACAATGATAGAATTAAGATGTATAAAAAAATTGATATCTTCTCCTCAAATAACAATGACATTGTAAAAGGGGGTCGACAAGAATGTTTACCTTCCCCCCTCCCCAAAACCCCTCGTAATCTGTCAGTAAAAATTTGAAACACACTTGTACAAAGACAGTAAATAAACAACAAAAAGATATCATATCATAAAAAGGCAAGATTGGAATGACTCAAAAAAAAAAAAAAAAAATACAAAAATAAATTATTAACATCACAAAAATCTTGCCGGTTTGATCTAACATGAACACTTTTTTTTATAATTATATAGTCAGACCGGCAAGATTTTTGTGATGTTAATAATTTTTTTTGTTGAGTCATTCCAATCTTGCCTTTTTATGATATGATATCTTTTTGTTGTTTATTTACTGTCTTTGTAGAAGTGTATTTGAGATTTTGCTGACAGATTGGGAGGGGGGAAGGTAACAATTCTTGCCGACCACCTTTTACAATGTCATTGTTATTTGGGGTCTAATTAACGGAGAAATTTGACTTGTACCAACAAGACCGTCATTTTCGAGTTCTTCTGATGAATTAAAAAGACATTTAAATCTGTTCTTTTATATAGATTTTAAAATGAGTATTTCATGATTAAAACAAACAACTAAATAAATTATATTTGATTGGCTAAGAAAATATCTGAAAATATTGATGTAAAAGGGAATACTAAAAATATAATTGTACACAAAAATTCACAACACATACAAGTGTTTATTTTAAAACCTTTTTTTGACACTTCAATCTATTTACAAAATAAAAACAAAACAAGGATAAAAGCATTCCCATGAGGATGCTTATATCGGCAAAAACACTTTTTAACGTTCAAAACGAAATCTTTTATGAAAGAAAAAGCATCTTCAAATATTAATAAAGCGTACACTGTAAACTAATTAATTATGAAATTATCACAAACATTTTTAAATTTGAAGCAATATGTTCTCTCAATTTTTTTACTGATAAGACATTTGAGTGAAATATAATTTGAGTAAAAAAATATTATATTAATCAAACAACTCATTTAATTAATTACGATTCTTCCGAGTGCATCTTTAAATTAGAGATGAATTATTTCATAATGAATATTAACACATTTTTTTATTTACAATCTCCTACCATAATATCGCAGAAAAACCCTTTTCTCTGCTTTACTTTGCTTGAGTGTGGACTTTCCTCCAATATTAAAGTAGCACTTTACTGTACAGTCAGATATGTTAATGTATTATAGTCACGTAATATAATTCAGTCAAAATGCTTCTCGCAATGTACAGTTCCATTTCTGTTTAAGTACTTGTAATGTTTGTTTAATAATGACATAAGTTCATCTTCTTAGATAAAGTGTTTGAGATATCAATAAGGTATATTATTCCAAGTACACGAAAGTTTGAAAATGTAATTTACAAATTAATTACAAGTATCATTGTTATAAATATCATCACTTAAGTAATTGAAAACACAAATTGTTTCATCAGTTTTAAATAATATAAATAAATCAAAGCAGTGCATACAAAATTAATATAAAATATAAATGAACGAGCGAAAAATGGATTTTAACGTCTAAATTATTTGACTGATATTAGTTTGTTAGACATAAAAAACAAATTATCTGTGCTAGCTAAATGATATTGTTGTTTCAACCAAAAAAAGTTCTTCGAGTTTCTCTGTTAACTTTCCATAATCGCAATTTTATTAAGTATTAGACCGTGGAAATATGCATAAAAACTATTAAGCTGTAATTATCTATCGAAAAGATTAATTTTCATACGTTGCTACATATCAATCGTATTAATAACGTGAAATATCCTTTATTTAATATCTGTGATGAAGCAACCTTTTTTGTCCATGTTCTCTTGCAATTATTAGTTTCACGAACTGATTATTATCTAAATTGGTCTCACAGGTCATGATTTGCATCAAATTAATTACAAATCGCTAAAACGCGAAGTGTTAATGATGAGGCTCATAATAATACAATTTATTTTACTGCAGCATAGCCCTATATATAATTATAAAAATATTTTTTTTAATAAAAGAGGAAATACTTATTCAAGGGGACTTTATATTTTGGGTACAATGAAAGTAAATGAATAATATGCGTCTGCGTTGGCTTTCGTTCATTAGACGATAATTATGATGATTTAAGCTCGCGTTAACGAAGACACGCTCATAAACAGTAAAGTCAAAAGACAACTGCTTTCTCGTAATTCGTTATTCCGAATAACTTGTTTGGTCACGTTGTTATTTAAAATTATTGTTTCACCAAGTACGTCACACTTATTTAACTTTACTAAGATAATTAGAAGAGAACGAAGGAGTCTTCAAAGAATGGTATCTGAAACTGTATTTATATTGCAAATTACACTATTATGACTCAAAAATATTACAATATACCAAGCTTAAACAATTCAGGTATTCATAAATAATTGTCTACAGTAAGTGATTCAAGAATGGAAAAAAAAAGTTTTTTCAAAGGTCAATAAATGTTTTATAATCGATAATGTAATATTGAAGGTCGAAGACAAATAACGGAGGAATAGCAAAATCGTGAGATTAAAAATTCTACTTACCCTCAAGCTGCAGCGTAATCATTTTCATAAGTCAAAATCGAAAGGCACACGCGAGCGGGGACCTTTCTTTACCTTATTTTCGTTTATTTCTTGTTCTCGAAAACATGCACGCGTGAGAGTGGTCGGGCAGAGACGCGTAATAAAATAAATTGCAGCACTTAGCGAGCGTTGCTAGAGGTACTTTTTCTGAACGGTCCCTCTTCTGCGTCCATATAAACTCAACTCCACCTTCTTTACTGCCATTTTCCTCGACCTTTCCCCACATCTATCAGAGCGGCAGCGGAGTTTACTTGCAGGCATCGTGAACGAGCTTCCAGCTCGATTAGCAATGCTTAATAGACACCTCCGACAACTTGCTCCGACTGCCTTGTAACGCCACCACTCTTAATAATTGTAATCAAGTACTTCCAAATAGATTGTTATCATGAATATTTATGCGCGATATCTTGCGTTATACTTTATCGTTGTTTACTGGGAAATTATTCTTCGGCGATCGTTATTTCACACGCAACACATGGCCACCGAAATTCCCCGCCAATTTTCTCAAGCATCGTAATGGCATTTTGATCAACATCCAACGCAAAGTTGCGAATTTTAATGGCCAACTAAGCCACCAAGTCCCGCGAACGTTAACAATGATTCATACGAAAAATCTTCACGTGAATGGAAGCGGGAATGAAATTTTAAGAAGCCGACATCTGTTTCATTAGGCATTTAAGGCAACGAAATTACCTCGGCATAAAATTGTAAGTGCTATAAAATGCCGAAATTAAAGCGCGCGGGAAATTTACAACTTTTTTCCTTCATTTACTTTTTTATTCTCTTCGCGATGCGCTTCTAGTTGCTTTGGAATTGTGTTGTTCGAATACAAATTTCGAGTTTCAGTTTTGTACTGAACGTTACGTAATGAAAGATATTATTGTTCGTCAAAATTAACTTCTCGACACGAGATTTTGAAGAAATTATAATTTAACTGACAACGTTTTGCTCGACGCGAAAATGAACATGCGCTGAAATTTCTTTCGCCTTTTTTTCGCACGAAACTTGACGCTTTTGAGAAGACAGTTCAACGGACTTTAATCCAAGTTCAAGTGCCCGGATGGCATTGTATTCGAGAAACGAGGTTCCGAAAATATGTCGAAGACAAATCTCATGAAGAACTAACTCGTTTAACTTAACGCCGTCCAAGTTGCGTTTATATTCATGCTCGTTGTTTTGCCGTTCGTTCGGCGTCAGCGGCCATAAAAGTATGGCCGTTTTGTTAGCTGTACATTTAAATGAAAGTCGAGTCACGAGTTGGGAAGATTTTAGGCTTTCAGCGACTGAATTCTTGAATTTCCTTTAGCAATAGGAAAAAGTCGTTTTTAGCATCGGTTACGCGGCAGCTTTCAGCGAGCTTCGCAAAATTCATCGAACGTGCATACCGAGCCGCGCGATCGTTTGCCCAAAAACCATATATTCCTCGTATTATTAATTCGAAAGCTCGCGCTTAACGTCAGCCGAGTTCCTAATAAAATCATTAACGCGATTCGCTCGATAATCGTATTCGTTGGAAAAAAGGTCAATAAAAAAACTGTTTCTTCCTTCATTCTTCCTTTCATTCTTTTTCAGCAATCTCTGTTTGCCAACGTTTCAGTTTTCATATTGATTTTCTCCGGAGCACGCAGTTAGAAGAGAACTCAGTGA
>JABFOV010005316.1:0-12287 GCA_022817685.1 Aradophagus sp. ZL-2020
ATTTCTTTTTGTCACCCTGTCCGTCACAATACCGTTTTCTATCTCGCTCTCGTTTATCCTTTAGTTTTGGAATTAGCGCATTTACAATCACGCGGATTTTATTGTTATACTTGAAATCCCGCACAACAATTGTAATTAGAAAAATTTTGTGGTAAGAATATATTGCGAAAATGAAAAAAGTCTGTACATTTTTTGAACCACAAATACAAATTAATGATTTTTGAAGTTACTTTTTCATTTTAATTTAATTATTTAGTAAAAATTCTACTTCGTTTGCAAATAAACTAATTTAATGCATATCATTTTACTGGTGAAAGTTGAAATTTACGTAAACCCAAAACAATTACAGTAGACGATGTTTGCTCTGATAAAAAAAAAAAAAAAAAATACATTTAATAAAATGTGCAATATAAAAAAATGACTTCAACGAAAAGTGTGCATATAATCTCATGACTTTCATACACAGGCCAGAAGATTGTGATAAGAATCCTGAATATCGAGAAATAGATATAATGTTATCTTGTAAAGGTGTGATCATTGTAATTGATACTGTCGCGAGAATGATCAAATTACGTTGCATAATAATCACACGGTAATTTTCTAATGATCTTTATTTTCCTCCCATGCGACATGTCTATTTTCCGTTGCATCGGCCTTTAACGTGTTATCAATTCAAATTTCATTCATACGGCATTTTAATCAACTTGAACAATTATTCTAATAAATCAAGTTTTGAAATACCAAAGCGCTTACAAAACAACGCGATAAAAAAATATAATAAAATGTTTGCGCGGGAAACTATTTCGTCATACGTGAAATACACTCCTGACAATCTTCAACCCTTGGTTCGTACACCGAGAACAACCTTATGAATAATATTTCAACTTTGACGATAATTTTCACAGTTGATTTCCAATGTTTAAGTATATAATCTAATGTCAATAAAACATTGGTGAAAATATTCCAAATTACTTCGGACCAAGAAATAAAAAGAAAAGTTAATCATGTCAAAGACTCAGTTTGTAAAAATTACCAAAATATTCGTAAGTCGACAGTGTACACCGTAATCATTATAAATTCTGTCTCTTACTGTGAGAGTCTTTCTTCGCGTTGTCACTTATAGGTTTTTACTCAAAAAAAATAGAAAAACACGTCACACATTTTTATTAGTGTACGTTTCTCAAATGATTTTATGGAACCCGTCTCTCCTCTTGTTTTGAAAACGAATCATCGAGACGAGGCGGTACAAAACTAAAAATAACGTCAAGACATTTGAGGATCAACAGCCTTGCATATTCAGACGGCGATATGCAAATTGGACTGGAGAACAACAGACACGTGCGACAGGTCGCTCCAACAATTGACGCATTTTCAAAGACCGGTGACATTTTTAGAGATCCGCGCTTGTACCTTTCTAGTTTTCATCTATTAATGAGCAATTTCAAACGCGAAAGTTGGAAAGTGAACTTTCCAACTTACAAGCCGCCGAGGTACATATAACCGACAAAAACCCTATACGTTTATTCCCATTAAATAACGATTGTCTGACTGATGGCGCAGTTTCCAAGTGCGTCGCCGTCGTGGCTCCCAGTTTCCTCAGACTTACGTTTAATTAGCCGTTTCACGTAATTTTATTGTCTCAATGGTTTTCAAAAACATTTAAGAATTTTGAACATTTTTTAAATTTAATTTTTTTCAAATCAACATTCGTAATGTTAAATGTTTTTGAAATTGATTTCAATTTTAATTACTTCATCATTAACTTTCTTACAATTATCAAGCGGAAGTAACCTTTGTCGTATCAAAAATCTCTTTCGTAAAAATGTTTGTTTTCTTTTTTAATTGTTGAAATTCGCAAGTGATTCATTTTATACAATAGTTTTGAATGTGTACACTGAGAGAAATGGTTTACTGAATAAGCGACCCCAGTCATACGACTTGAATCGATGGTTCAGAGTTGCTGATTTACCTACCTTGGGTCGTAAAATGAAGGAATCACTCGCTCATTCAAAACGCGCGTGCACAGCAGCTCGATTTTAATTTTAAGATTTTTATTTTGTCCATTTATTTACTTTTACGTAGCGATAACATGACATTGTTTACCTCCCACTGTCGACTTGAATTATCTGATAACATTGTTACCAACTTTTTAAAACATAACCTCATATACACGAATCAATTTACATGATCAACAACATACGTCTGTCCTGCAAGTAGCTGAATTTACGACTGAAAGTCGCTTCAACAACATCGAAGGTAGCTGTTTTAACGACTCATTTCTCTGATTCGAAAATCAAGGAAAAATAATGTCAACTTAAACAGTCATATTTTTATGATTATTGGACATAATTGATTTCACTCGTTTATCGTCGAATTAATTTGATCGCTCGATAACGTGACCTGTTTGAGGATTTCCGAATAACTTTTTACATAATCCAATGTAATTCTTACATCACGTAACCAGGTTCATTTACATCGCAACTAGACTGATCGACAAATCGGAAAAATAGTCCCGCTCTTTGCCCACCATTACGCCGCAGCGTAGAGTAACGCGCCCGCGTGTCTGACAGCCGATTTCGGAACCGTCCGCGGAAATGTCACCAGTGAAAGTGTTCGCGCACGTGACTCATCGTGTATTCGCCAAATACGTTCGCGTATAATTGATACGTGCACGGTATGGAACATGTGCCTCTTTGACTTTCATTTTTGTTTGTTATTGTGTTCTATTGGTGCTGGGATTAAGCTAATTAATATATGATATGCGTGTCCTGAGCATGTTACTGTTTTGGATATTTTTATTCCACGTGTACGTCGTATAATATAATTCCGTTCGATTGATGGCGTTCTCAGTTAAAATTCGCTGACGTGATTCTATTACCAACTTTACACGTGATGTGCAATATAAATCAAATTTTATTAATAATTATATACAATGGTAATATGAGAAGTTATCAAATTTGAAAAAAAATTAGGATAAAAATTTGTTGCAAATTATTTTTTAAAAAGTATTATAAAAGTCGGAAAAGAATTAAATTAAAATAAACAATCGTTACGATTATTATACAACGATAAGTATATTTATTTTACATGTACAAAAACAGACTCAACACACTGAGAAAAAAGTTAACAGCATTCCGTAATTTCAACTGAAATTTCATTGAAAATTGTCACTACTGAAGTTTTCAGTTGAAACAACTGAAAATCAATCATCATCGTTTTAAATGTACATTCAGTAAATTCAACTGAAAATTCAGTACATGTAACTGAAAATTCCGTAAAACTAGGTCAAAACAAAAATTTTCGGTAGTTTCAACTGAACAAATTTTTCTCAGTGCAAGAATGAAATGCAATGAAAAAACATTTAGTCATAACAAGGCAGCTTTTTAAGTTCCGGCACTCATATTCGTTAAGTTAATATAAATGAATGAGCTAATAAGTATTTACAGAAAAGCTTTACTAACGAAAAGGATGTGGTTAGTATACATCAATCTAGACTCAATTTCATCTGGAGACAAAATAATTTTGTATAAAAAATCCACATTTAACGTTTCTCACTCATTTCTTCGGAATTGCAAAAGGTGTAACTTTTGAATTCTACAACAAGAATTAAGTGCTTTTTCAACGCTATGAGTATGTTTACCATCTCTTCTTAGTGATAAAAATGAGCGCAGAATGGTCTCCGGAGCGATTCCAGGAAAAAAACATTTTTCACTCTCGAAACTGGCAAGGGAGTAGTCCTGGATTTTTCGCAAAAAATTGAAAATCTTCTAAAGTCGTCACATTCAGTTAAAATCGACTTAATTCACTCCTCTGCACCTCAGAGAGTGAGCAGACAAAGATTTGGACGATTTGGTCAAGTTGGGAGCGAAATGCACAAAACGCATTTTTTTCATTCGTTTATATTTGGCTCCAAAAACAGATGATTCTCGGTTACGAAAAGAGTCAAATCTCGAAAGTGCTTCTTCAGCGCTATGAGTATGTTTCCCATGTTTCTTCGGCCATAAAAAGAAGCCCTCGAAACGAATATGAAATTTTGAAATTGATTTCACGACTATGTTCTCGCTACCGTGATCGCAAAACAAGGTGAAAAATCATAAAAGTGAAACTATATAGGAATTTTGAAAATTGATTAACTTTCATTCCTTAAGTTGAGCTTATTTTTCGAAAATTATTTTTTAAGGTAACATCAATTTGACGTACTATTATTGTACACTTATCGATTATGACAAGGATTTATCGTCTGCAGTATTCACCTGTCATTGATACGCAGAGAAGTTTGCGCTTGATGTACTTGGCCAGTGAAGCTTTTCTTTGAGTCAAACGCGAATGTTATTCTACAATATCCCATAACGTAATATCATAATTATCCTCGTAATCCATCGGAGCTGGTTTTGCAAGATTCCATGAATCAGGAATATCGTTGCGATAGAAGTTCATTGTGCAACGGCGTTTCCGATACTGATTACTAGATGTACGATGAGTTGAATAAAAAATTTGCCATTTTATATTAATTATATAGCACGTTATCGCATCAAGAAGGAGGAAAAGCTGGAAAATCTACGTTGCAAATCACAGAAGACTTGAGTAATAAATTCGGACTTTTTTCCAAGCGATGTTTCGGCGAAAAGACAATTGATTGACGCGGATGCTTAATTCACATTCACATATTGTGCAACTGGTCCCTCTTACGTCATGAAAAACTGTCTTTAATCTCAGTACAATAAAATAAATATCGTGAGCTAAGTTGAAACTGGTGAAAGAACGAGCTCATTCGTCGAAAGTGGGTGAGTCCAAGCGACAACTCGTATTTTACGGCTTTTTCCTTAAGTGAACGCGACGTCCCAATAAATGTTCGGATCCATCTTGCCAGAACCAGTCTCGAGTGTGCGACCTGTCATTATATATCGGATGCATACGGCAGTTCCGGCTTGTTGTTTGCAAACCATCGGCGAACGTCTGCTTGTGCCGAATTCGTGTAATTGTCGAGCATGCGTTGCCAATGCGTAATTATTATGTAAAAGGTGAACACCTGTCGCTGTTCGCAGATACACTTTATCTCGAAAATTACTCAAATAGAAAGCTACAGGAAAGATGTTTTAATTCGCAACAATTCGTCCGAGCTTAATTTGGAGTCTTACTTTTTGAAAATCCTCTGTTTGAGAGATGTCTAATAATTAATGTGGATTAATTCACTTTTACAAACATACCTTTATTTTTAAAAAGAATGTTTATCCAAAGCAATTCAAATGAATAATTTTAAATAATGCAAATAAATTAAACACAATGGTACATTTAATTTGATATGAGGAGAACAAATGTCAAAATATAACGTTGAATATTAAAACAATAATAACGTCATTCGAATCTAAAAACAATAAACCTTCGATTTAATAATGAATGTTCGATTTTGAACATTCTTTATTGTATGAATGTTTCGTTGTTAGATTAAAACGTTTTTATTACCTTGTATTTTTCGTTTGAAAATGATTGCCTTTATCTCAAAAAGAGGTGCTTTTGCTATTTAGATAGTAACAAAACAAAATTTTTTCTTATTAAAAAGTTTTAAAGATATTTTGAAGTCGCATTACACGGAGAACGCAAGACGCGATTGAGTGATTTTATAAATAAAATTTTTGGCAAAAAATCATTGATTTTATAAAATCAGTGAGTGAGTTTTATAACAGCACTCAGTGATTTTTTGCCACAAATTTTATTTATAAAATCATTCAGCGACTTTTCAGAAATCACTGAGTAACTGCTTGTATTCTCCGTGTATTTCATTGTTCGAAGTTCGTTATTTTGTTAGTCACCAAAAATATAAAACGTTTATAATTGCAGTCCATTCATGGACAAGTCAATTTGTAGGATAATTAATTTCGAACAACGTCGCCGCGTCTTAACGGTTTAGACGGGCAGGTTGATTTCAACTTCTTTTTCGTGGAATAGCGCGCTCAACCTTGTCTTTCCCGATGATGCAGCCTACGTATGAAAATTGTTTACCATTTGTATCAGAGCTTATTATCATTGCGCGAACGCAACGTTGGTGTGAATAATGACTTTTGATTCATCCGGTTATTCGACGTATCTTTCTAGTTTTTCACCGTGCGCCGGCGTTTTTCATTGAATTTCTTGATTAAGAGTCAACTTTGATTGTTTGAAAATGTATTTCACGTCGCGAGTTTCGCGTCGAAAGAAGGAAGTCATGAATTTGCAAGCAGCCGACAAATCGTTAACATTAATATTTAATGTAGCGTGCCGGTTCGGGTTCATTCATAAACGGAAGGTCGCGATCGCTGGGTCCGGAAAAGTCGTTGATCCTTGAAGGCGTGCAATTATCGCTTTTATTTCGTCGATTCAATCTTTTTGTTCCGTTTGCACGCGGAACAATCCTTGAACCTATCGAGCGCCGTACTAATGTATTCTTTTCGTCATCATTCAGTATGGATTTCAAACGAGATAACAGATTCGCGTAGCAGAAAAAAAATCGTAATACTAGAATCGGTATTTCAAGTCGAAGATTAGATGCATTTTAAAATAAATTTGATTATCGTGCGAATATGTGTCAAGATCAAATCAGATAACTTTTCAAGTATTTACGTACTGGAAAACGTTTCATTTACAGGTTTAAATGTTAGTTTCAAGTGCGAATTAAATCTACGTGATGAATTAAAGTAATTGTCTGTCGAAAAAAAAAAAAAAAAAAAATTATACGTGAAATTGTAATACACGCGAGTCGACGAACCGGTTTTGTACAAGCAAAATATTTCGGTCCTTGACGCTCGATATAGAATGCGTTGAATTAACAATAAATATTTGTTGAAATATATGTATCAAATAATATGTAATTTGTTTTGATACAATTTAACTTTTTGTTCAAATGCAAAGTTTTTTTGTATTATTCGTATAAACCTGTTTTATATTCCAAAATTAATGAATATATGACAAGCAAAAATTAATTTATTTTAACACACTCTTTCTTTCCGTTTACGATAAACAAGTATAAGTACAAATTTTAATCATTTGTGAAAAATATTTCAATAAAAATTTTATCTTAAAACGTATGTAATTAAATACTCATACAGCTTCTTAGTTTTTATGTTTGAATCTTTTAAATTACACTTCTCTAATCATTCTCCTTCAATTATTATATTTACATATTTTGTGATTGGTATTGCATAATCACTTATTAACATCGTTGCACCGGCATCGAATAAGAAGCCAAAAATCATTTATTCACATCGTATTGTTTGTTGTTCTCGAGAAAAATGTATCTGAATTTTACGGTCTAAAACGTATTAAAAACTTACCAAGGAAAAGCAGGAATATTTAGTATGCAAAGACAACATCAAAGTAATGTTTTCTTTGACTGCTCAGGCCTAATTAACAAAACAAAAGTAAGTACAATAAGATATATATACTTCAAAATTAAAGTTGAATGTTAGTTTGAAAAATGAAATTAATACACATTGCCAACAATGATCTATTTACTTTTACTTCATTAGAGATCAAAACAAGACACTTGTTTTATAGTGTATTTCAATTCTATGATCACACGATTTGCGTTTCAAATTAAAATAATTATTATGGTAATTAATTTTACAGTATATATATATTTTATAATTTACACGAATTTCGTTC
Source organism: Aradophagus sp. ZL-2020 (assembly GCA_022817685.1). NCBI lineage: Eukaryota > Metazoa > Arthropoda > Insecta > Hymenoptera > Scelionidae > Aradophagus > Aradophagus sp. ZL-2020. The sequence continues at coordinate 7,639 of JABFOV010005316.1, forward strand.
TTTATACACACGTTTACTTTCCGGATATTTATCTGTCTCATATGATTGTTCAACTAAGATTTTTTAACAGTATTATAAACAACGATATATTCTGAATTGAAAACAGTTCAACGATTGAAAATAACTGGATTAAAGAAGTTTCACATGTACGAACGAAAACTAAGTTGTTACTCTGAATTATTTGATGTCATTATCGGTCAATCGCAGCTCAAGTGCGCATACCAGAAACAATATTCCCTGTATTGATATCGGAGGTGTTAAGTTTTACCGCCTGCATCGTACAGCCGTGCAATCATTAAACAATTATTTTGCAATGAAGTGTCGAAATGAATCATTTGTAAAATACTTTCCGAACAATAGGAGTTGCCGTACGATCTGTCAATATTTATTACGTTGCTGTAAATTATGACTTGCGATGCTGCGAATATCTGACGATAAGAATTTCCAAAGATATTGTACTAAACAATATTTCACGAGCTAAAAAATCGAACATTTCAAAAAATCCTTAAATTCTAACTTTTAACTCATAATTGATTTCCAGATTTTTAGATTCACGTTTCACACTTCGCCACGTGAAAATCGCAAGTTCTAATTTTGATAGAACAATCATTAATCGACCATGACCATTATTTTTAAGCCAATCGCAAGAAACGTAAACCGAATTAAAATAATCGACGACGCTAATTAACGTGGTTAAAATATTTAAACAGTCGATTCATTGATTTCCGTGATTACAGCGAAAAAAAGAAAAAAAAAAAACTGTTGCAAAAAGTTATTCAACACGGCCGAATCGCCACGACGAGCCGAAGTGTCATTGGTATCGGCGTTATTCCGGAAGTAACGGACTTTTCAATAACGAAGCCACTCGGAAAAGCGAGAGTCCCAAGTGATACCGCATTCGTGTGCTCGGTACAGCATAACAGCCTTGAACTTGATTACCGTAATAGAGAAGCACAACACAATTATGGTACTCAAGAGCCGAGCTCATTGTATTTCTTCGCGTATCAAGGCCGTCGGGGAATTGGTTCGTGTAGTGTGTATGAAAATGGTCGGGCGCGTGTCTCGAGCGTCGCGCGTGCTAATGACTCGAAGACGGATCGAATTCGCGATCCGAAGACGAGCTGGCGTGCTTTTTGCGCCGGCGCACGGCCACGCGCAACGAAAAGTTGGCGCGCAGATTCGATCTTCGCGGAGGAAGTAGCGAACGTTTCAGCTTCGAAATTACCGGCGTGTTATACAAGAGATTTTCGTAAGATACACGTACACGATGGTTCGGGAAACGCGCCGAAAAGCGGATGCAATTATTGGCCAAACGCTTCTTGTCGTCTTTCATTTTTTCGCGCTCGTTTTTCCAGCATGTTTTTCCTTTGATCTTTTTTTATTTCGGTTTTGTTTCAATTACAACTATTTTGGCCAATCTTCGAGATTTCTCGGGAAATGATTAATTTGTGAGCCGTTTAAATGAGGTACTGAATTGTTTTAGACGAGATTTAATGAACCGCGACGAAAGAAGTAACGAGCGTGAAATGAGGGGATTTCGGTGAACAAGTTAGATTCCCGACGATTGCGATTTGATATATTTTTCCACTGGCGATCCAATTTGTTCGACGTGATTTGTTGTTGTTGTTGCTTTTGGTTAATCTAATCGCCTGGTATCAATTAAACGTCGATTTATCTGTTTGCATCTGAGTTAAAATGCAGAAATCTGAGTATGATCGATTTTGTGAAAATGAATGTGAACAAAAAATACAAAAATATATAAAATGTATTTATAAAATATATAAACAGAACTGCGTTTTTGCAGTTGCAACTGATTAATTTATAAAAAAAAAATAATGTCGCTAATTAATAAATATCAATAATCTAATAAAAATATTGAACCGTGAACTATATTTTAAATACATACATTAAATGTTCTATATTTAAAACTGAGCGTTCCGTTTCCTTTATCATTATATTTTTTCTTGCAAACAAAATAGACATTCAATTAATCTGTAACACACATATAAAAGTGTCAAAGCCCGTAATTAATCACGTAATTATTTATGTTTATTATACAGCTACCTGTTACTATGTTTACAAACACTTTTGTTTTCAAGAATCAAAGAGTGACTTATCGTGACCGTGCATAAGAAAAAAAGACTTCATTACGTAACAAGGTTCGTTAAAAAATCGGTTGAATGCATCGCTTTGCTTCCATAAATAATATCAATTTTAAACTCGAAATTCTTTCAAACTCAAACAACCTTAAAATCACATTTCAATGACAATAGAATCAACTTCTCATTCGCTCTATAAAAACCGAGTATTCTGAAGTAAAACATCGACTTGAAAAAAATACGAAACAAGAGTTTAGCTCGAAAAGTTAAGATATACTGGAAATGCTTTGTATAAAAGTGCATTAAAACTATTTGCTTTTCACAATGCAATCAATCGAACCTGTCAATTTTAAAAGCACGACATCATCGAAGCCGAATGCGTGCAAAATATCCCGAGTGCAAGGAATAACGACGAAACAATATTGGAAATGGAAATTCATACGTTAATTACGAGCTCGTTTCACTTAATTGGTAATCTTGATCGTAAGTAATGAGGTTACAATTCGTAAAAGTCACGACGAACGAAAGCCGCAATAAATTATTATTGTTTTCTATGACGATGGAACAAAGCGACTGCGCTACGAAAGGAATTATAATTCCAATTAAGGTGCTACTCGCATCACAACATTCAACGAAGCGGATCGATAAAGGCAAAAAGCCGTGATTCACGCGTGTTGTAGTTATGACTTTCAATATTTGCGCCAGATGCAAAATTCGGGAGATTCATTGTCTCGAGCATTTGGCGAGTCGCGCGCCTTCGAATTGACAGTCACACTTTTCCCAGCTGTTTTTCTTTTTCATTTTCCTTGTTTTTAAGAAAACTTATTAATTTGAATTTCGATGACGAGATGTTTGTCAAATGTAAGTTGATATTTTTCAGTTTTGCCAAGCCTTTTTATCACGTTTTCGCGCGCGAATCTGAGTAATTGCTTCGCATTATTTTCGAAGCGAACTGGACTTTGGCAAATACATTATTATTAATTTTCCTTTTTTCCCATTAACTTTAGACATAAATGAATGGCCCGTTCGTCTTAATCGCATGACATCGCACATTCGTCCGGTTTTTAATTTGTTTTTTATCCACTTTTTTTTCGAAACAATTCGACGATTTCCACTGAAAGTGAGTCTGAATCGAAAATCAATTTCGATCAATTTTGCTTACCGAAATTTAACACATTTTGTTTACCAACTGACAATCTCGTATACAGTCTTTCAATTTATAGTCTTTGGCTCGTGAGACTGAACAACATTTAAATTGAGTAATAATGCAAAAAATGTGGTTTTAACTCGGCAATAAAATACAGCTGCTGATGAAAATAATAATGATACTCGTGAAATAAAATAAGCAAATATGCGTGAATAAAAAAATTCCTTTGTATTTATTTACTTCATTTTTTATCCGAGTTGTGCATAAAAGAGTATTTTACGTAATGAAAATTGTTGCTTGTAGTTTTTTTTCTCCAATTTCATCAATTATTTTTATTGAGAAAAAAAACTTCACCACAAAAAAACTATTTCATTAAACGATTCAAGAGATTTCTCATTTCTAAATTTTTCAAAATTTGTGTAAATCACTATAATGTTGATTAAAATCGATTTGAAATAAAACATGAATATTGATGTATAAGTCATTAATTAAAATCATATCAAATTAGTATATAATTATCTCATCTTTTTTTTCTCTCACGACAATATAAATTCATTAACTCTTTCAGGTTATTATCATTCTTTAAAATCGAGTAGAAAATATTTTAATAATTAATAACTAGGCTGTTTTGTCTTTCGATTATCAGAATATCGGTGAAATTCAGTAAACCACGTGTTTTGCATAATATTTATCATATTAAATAATACTTGCTTATTATAGTATACTCTGAACCATTGATTATTTTATTCTCACTGTGTATGCATGTACGTGTGTATATTGAAATGTAAACGATTTCGACAACGGCATGCCAAGAAAGCAAAGGATTAATGGTCACGACTGTAAACAAATGACTACCACTCTTCTTCATCTTCGCGCGATACATTCTTGCGAGTATGAATTGTCCACGCGTTTTTCGCCGAACTCGAGGAAAATGTTACAAGTGTACATAAAGATATAGAATAGACAATAACATTGAAAATTGACTGAACAGCAATTCAACATGCATGGAATAGAAATTCGAAAAATCCAATACTATGTCACTTTGTACTTATTTAAACAAAAAGATAATGAATGTAGTTATCAGTTCATCTGTCACTTTTTATTAATTTGTATTTATATTTTATTTATAATTTGTATTTATATTTTATTAATTTGTTTTTATTAATTTGTATTTGTAATTAAATACAAATATTAATTTGTATTTAATTTTTTAAACAATTATGTATTAAATTTATATCAAAGTTTGGTACTAATTAGTATAAATCATACAAAATTGTAAAAAATAATAAAATAAAAGCGACAATAAAAAATCGATTTTTATTAAACAACATTTCAATAAGAGTAGTTTCATCCAAGATGTTATACACACACACACACACACACACACACACACACACACACAC
>JABFOV010005317.1:0-12287 GCA_022817685.1 Aradophagus sp. ZL-2020
GCGCCGTGTGTCCGACTCGACGGGGATCAGAAGATGAAGTGTCACATCTTTGTTTTGGCTTCATCGATTCTGCATGGTTGAGTCCGACGTGCGCGTTGTCGGCTGGTGGGCGTGGCTGTCTATATAAAGCAGGGGACGGTCGGGGGGATGTAGGGGGGTCTCGTGGGGTCGGGGGTGTGTATAAAGGGCCGGGTAAAATGCCCCCCCTATCGTAAAAAAATCAACCCCCCGCCCCGTGGGGAACATTTTTTTTTCCGGGGGTTTCCCCCCCCCCCCCCCCCACCCCCCACCCCCGGGACCCCCGCACACCCTTTCGCAGGTCCCTCGTTTCTCCTTCGTCGCCCTCCTCGCGCCTCACCGTCTCCAATTTGGCAATAAACGATTTGGTCCACTTTCTTTCGGATCGGCGCTTCCGGTCGATACTGCGCAAGGTGTTTTACCCATCCCTGGTAGAAAAGTAGTCGGAAATGTCGTATCACTGGTGTGGCCTGACGGTAATAGTCTAATTTAACGGAATGCCTTTGAAGGATCCTAAATTAGTTCGAGGAGAATCAATGAATCAGTTTGAAGAATCGCACACGCAGTGGAATGTATTGTTCATTCAACCTAATTCTGGATAATTCAAGGCAGTTCAATAGACATAAACAGTTATGGCGAACATGAAGTCATCGCGTGTAACGAATTCAAATCTTATTCAAGTCATTTTTTTTAATTGTAAAATGATTCTTACAGGCCCGAATCCTAATTAAAATCAATAATTAAACTAACGTTACAATCACAGGGGATCACTTTTAATTTCTGATCAGGACCTTTCAAAAATTTAAGTTGACCACATTATACTTGGGTTCTTGCTTCCTGTTACTGATGAATTTCTACTATTTATTATACTTACGAAATGATCATAAATACGGAAGAATTTGAAATCCACACTGTAAAATCAATTGTCTCATTCTGAGAAATTTTTGGTGATTAAGATACTAAAAACGTCTCATTTGCGATGAATTGAGACACTTTTGGTGTCTGAAACGTGAAGAATGTCTCAAAATGACACACTTGGATTTGTAGTGCAGTCCGTCTATTTTTTCCTGATTTCTTTTTAAAAAGGATCATCCCACAGTTTCATTCAAAATGTTCCTCGTATACATATATATACGGTAACACTACCTCAGAGTACCAAGCAGTCCGCGATGAATCCTTTGACGAAAAGCGTACGTTGACGCGAACAAGGCCGACGGACTGTCGGTGACACCTGCGTTTCATAAATCTGTTTCTCACGGTAAAAGGGCGTCTTCATTTGGGCCGTCGCGGATCGAATTAATACGTGTGTGTGCCCACGTTTGGCTCTCAGTCCTGCGGCGATCTGATTTAGCAATCTTCGCGCCACGCCCTCTGTCGAGTCATTAGGTGACCTCCAGTCGATTCGTTAATAAGTCAAAAGTGGCCACACACGAGTGGCCGAAACAAAACCCTTCGCGTGCCCCCTCCCCCCTCCTCCCCCCTTCGCGTCCATGGGCGAACGCCCGGCTCGAAAAGCGGCGATTCATTCGCGGCTAATATAGCCCGCCGATGATCGATCTCTAGGTCGCGTCTATTAATGACTAAACGTTGACTTACTAAATTGGCCGTGACCACGTTGTATCGAGCGCTTTCGACGGACCGACTGTGAGTAATGATCAATTAACATTTCTCGAATTCTAATTGGAAGCCTCGGCTCCGCTAATTCGATCTATCGGCTGGAATGCGACGCATTCGAGGAACTCGGTGAAATGAGTATAATGAAATGTTTGTTTATTGTATGGCGAGAAGAAGGAATCGGTCAAATGGATATATGCTGAATTGATGAATTGCTGTTTATGATCAGTTTCGGGGTTTCAACGTGTATCAGTTTTAATTATCGAGTTTAAATGATGAGGAAAGTTGATTTTATTTTTCTTAATGGAATCAAACTTTTTTAACTTGTTCCGTTGAAAAATTACATTAGAAAGTATAATCACACGTAAGAATTAATTTGGTAATTAATTTTAAAGATGAACTTGATAATCTAATTAACTGTTCAGTAAATTGATTTTAAAATCAGCTGAAGAGTTGACTGAAAAACTAGATTCAAATATTAACTTAAGAATTAATTCAAGCATTGACTTGGAAATGAATTTGACTCTAAAGTTAATTGAAAATTTTATTTAAGAAGAGATCTTGAATTTAAAATCAAAAATCTAATTTGAGAAATTAAATTAAAATCGACCCAGGTAGTTAATTTTAAAACCTATTAAATAAAAAATAAAACATTTTTCATAAACTCGAGAGTTGTCTCTTCAATTTACAACTTATACTGACAAAAATATTCAACTCTGTCAACTATATTTGATAATTTTTAAAAATTGTTAAATAAACTATAAATTTTGTTCAGAATTAAATTCTACTCGAATAAACAAGGTGCTATTTAAAAGAAACAAGACAGTTGGCTCAATTATGAATACAGTTGAGTCAACTATATGCCGACTGCGCGCACCATTATTTTGTATACTGCTCATTTCAAAAACATTAGTCTTAATAGTTATAACATTTTTTAGACTACTAAAAAAAAAAACCTCACTATCCGTATTAGAACTAACCCCTCGCACGTACCGTTCTCCGACATTCAGCGACACATAAAGGCACCGCCGAATCCGGATCGATTGGCGTAAACCATTGATCGAAAAGTGCACTTCGCATTGGTGGCTGTGCCGCACTTCATTAAAAGCAGCGTCAGTGGAAGCGCTGTTTGGTAAACAGGCCGAAGGGAAGAAATACTTGAAAGCTCGAGGCCCGGGACAATGCCGCCGGGCGATTCGGGCGTCCCGCGTTTGAAAGTGGCTAATCCGGGCCGCGCCGGCCACTCGACGGCGCGATCGCGGCTCCAGGCCAACGGCCGCTTCCTGTATTCTGAAAAAGGACGGCGATCCGGGGAAAAGCAGCCGCGACAATGGGCGCGCCCTAACAAGCTGGATCACGGATTTCGTGCCGTTTAGCACTGCGGCACAATGGGCCGTGCCTCCGCTCGATTCGACACACGAAAACCAGTGTCACGACTTGTCAGAGCGGAACTTGGCGCAAAAGTTTCGGATTTTCCGACGAAAACAACCTCTCTGTCGTGCCGTATCGCCGTCCTGCTTCAGGTGCCTCTTTCGCCATTGATCCAGCCGTCCGTCTTCATCTACGAGCATCTTTCTTTATTCGCGTGTCTTTCGGTCTCCTTTATTCTCCGTCTTTGTCAATGCCTTCGGAAAATCACGCCGAACGTTCATTTCTTCTTCAAGAAACGTAATTTCATTTCTGGCGTTGAAGCGTGGCGAATGTTTCGACACGCTTGACGATGATTCGAGTGACTTTTCCGCGGATAAAGCATTTCGCGAGGTGCTAATGGACTTGAAATAGATGAATTGGTGTTTGAATATATGGTATAAAGAATTTATTATTTTATATACTATATATAGCTGAAATATTTGAAATTGTTTTGAAATGTAAACAAATTGATTCGTTTTTGAAATTACGGTTATTGACGTAGCAAAAATTATGTATCGTAAGGGAATAACCAGTTAAGTGACAGAAATCAAAAAATGATTTAAAAAAATGCCAACATTTATTTTTATTTGTAAAAATTGACGGGAATATTTATAATTGTTTCATTATGCAGAAAATTACCATACTGAATTGTACGTGTTCAAAACTTGAAAACCTGTTATTCTTGAGATGTTGTAAGAATGAACTTAACTGGCCTCAACGCAGCGGATGATAAAAATTACTATATTTAAAAAGCATAAACATATTACGTTTAATTTATATTATATCAGAGCAACGCAAAGACTGTGAGACGAATGAATTTGAAGAGCTTACGCCAACTAAACACTTGTTAACGGCGCCTCGAAACAAGCTCCTTCGCCTTGTTAATATTCACGTGAAAAGTTTCGGCAGCCCCTCGAGTAGTCGCGCCGCTCGGAAACAACGGTGCCTTACGGCCGAAGAAAGTTTTGACGCCGTGGTTGAGAACAGGAGTGATTTCACGAAGGTGTTAAATTACGTTAGATCGGCGTCCAGATAGGTATCCCGTTTGATTATTGTGTGTAAACACGAAGAAATTACAAACTCGGCTGCGTATTAGCGTGTTTTTCAAAACATTCGTGGCACGATGACGTTAATTGATTGACAGTAGTAATAACTTTTAAAATGACATTATTTCTCTTTGCCTCGATTAAGATCGCTGTTTCGTAATCGGCCAATTATTTGCGGTCGACCTTTCGGATCAAATACGTCTGCAAAAATTTTAATCGTCGAATTTTGTTTTCTCTCTTTTTTCAGATCAATGTAAATGGAGTTTTAGTTTTGTAGTTAATAAAATTAAATGGGCAAAAAGTTTGCAATATTTTCGGACACGATTTAATTGCATTGGAAAAAGAAATTTAAGTACCTAGACAATTTTATGATGTTTTAGTATGATCTAAAATTGCGTTTATATATAATTACCATTTTAATTTTTAACCTCACATAATAGTTTTTTTTTTCCGTTAATACAAATTGCAAATTTTATATTCAAAATTAATGTTGTTTGAATTGACTTTGTCAGACGTAAAACTGAAACTACGGTACGAAAATAAGGAATGCTGAAACTGACCAAAACGAAAACGTAATTAATTATGTTAGGTATGAGTATCACTCTACACCTAGCCCCATAAAGATCATCTCAATTAAGAATGCATACTTGATAAAATCGTTCAACACACGCACCACTAAACGGTACCTTGAAATACTATCCCGAATACGAAACCAAAAATATTCCACCCAAGTCTAACCCTTTCAAACTTCCCTATCCACGAATTCCTTTCATTTCAAGAGCCCTGTAATTTTATCGCATGAATTTCCCCGACGACAATAAATCTGTCTAAGTTGCAGTTTCATTATTTACAACAATAGTATAAATAGAAAGTTGTGTATGGAAAATAAGTGTACGTAACAAAATTAAAAAATTACACAAAACAAATCGTTGCTAAACATTTACGACATCACGACTTGAGTGAAATCAAATTTATATCAACAAGAAACTATCTCAATAATCAAAATCACAACTAAATAATTCATTCAAGCATCGAAATATTCACACAAACTATCAAGATTCTTACTTCGAGTATTGATTTAGTACCAAAATTTGGTAACGTATGGTTCATATGGTCCATACGTCATTAATACATCACTACAACTTACATAAAATAATTTTGTTGACCTTACGCAATTCGTAATCAATATAAATAAATTTTGATTCCAGCAAATATATTTCACTTTAACAATATGCATAGTAATTTTTTTGCTAAAAAAAGACTTGATTAAATTCATTCGAAAATGAATAAATTAAGATAAAAAAAAGCATGAATATGAATAGCAGAGGAAAGAAGGAAAGCCGAAGCCGCAGATTGGGCGAAAAGGGACGGAATCGGCCGGTGGCGTTGAAATGGAAGCTCGGGCGCGGACGGAGGCGAACGGTTGGTCGAAAGCGAGAGAGGCCCCTGTAACCCAAGACGCCGCAGCCTGGCGCCCCGATCCTTCACGAGCCGTCCGGGTCCCAGGCCGGGCAATCTGCGCGTCTAATCTCGGCCGTGATGCTACGTGGCTTTACATAAACACTGCGAAATAAAACGTCGCGGCCGGGCCTCGTCACAACGGTAGCCCCCGTGCGAGCGAGATGCCTCGGCCGGATAGAGGGCGCTACCGAATTTTCTTGGTAATCAAGATGGCACGCGATGGCTCGTCCAGCCTCCCCCCGCGATGATTTACCTCGGCGACGAGATAGCGCGGATAACGTTCGCGGAATAAATAATTCCGGATTACGATGTTAATCTATATTTCGGCTTTTTGATAACGCAACTGCGAGTCGCTGGCATTTCAGGAATGTTCGGACCCACGGTTTCTCGGAAAGGTGGCGAAACGCTTTGGAAATACTATCCGCGGGCATTTGTCAAATGTTTTGGAGAAAAGAAGGGAGAAAAAGAGACGAGGTAAAATAAAGAACGGAGGAGGTGGATGCGCGAATCTCGCCCGGCTGTTTGATCGGTTATTTAGGATAGTTGCGGCATTCCTCGGCTGCCGAAACGATGTCGACACATTGGGACGCGCGCTGGATTGTGGTTTAGGGAGTAATTAGGTCGGGGCGATTTGTCAGCAAGTTGTCGCTGATACGAATAGTTGGGAGTTTCGGCGGCGTTCGAGTTGGCTTGACAGCTTTTTTCTTTTCTTTTTAGTCGTTCGCTGATGTTTGTTGATAATATCTCAAGGAATTTGGTTTTATGCTGAAAAATATCTGCGGTGCCAAATAAATAATTACTCGAATAACAATAAACATTTTGAGTAACAATTTCAGATGCATATTAAATCTCGAAAAACCTAATACAACACCAACTACACCGAAAAAAGAACAATGTTTATTAAATTACACAAAAAAAGTTTATTAGACAAAAAAAATTGAAGTGTATATCGACACTCCAGACGAAGACTAGGCTATCTCAAATTTCGGTCGAAGACTATGCCATCTTAAAATGTTGCATGTATTTTTAAATAAGAAATTTTGAAATGGCATAGTCTTTGACCAAAATTTGAGATAACCTAGTCTTCGTTTGGGGTATTGATATATTGTGAAATTGAAGTTGAACTTTGAAGTGTAACGAATTTCTGCATTCCCAATTTGGATCAACCTCTTTGATCAACATTTCATTAGTAAAATTTTTTGCACTGCTTATTGAACAGATTCAATTTGATAGATTATTAAATATATTGGAATTAGGTATTTTTTCATTTATTCTATCAAGTATATGTTTTAATGTAATTGATAATAATTAGTTGATTTTAACAAGAAACTATATATTTTTATTAGCACAACTACACTATTTATCACCTGTAACTTCAGAACCAATTTCATGTATCAATTCAGTATAAGTTTAGTATCATCATCGATTGGGCCCGGAATCATGGCCATTAATATTCACGTTATTTACGGCATCCGAGTAATTATTTAATTCACCGAAATTAATCGGCAATCGTCATCAGAATTAACTGCATTAAATCGCTTCTCAAAATAGCTCTGTATAATTTGTCGCTTTAGATCAAGAGAAATTAATGATCCCTCTTTAATAAAACATGAATTAATTTTACAACGAATTCCGGAACATTTTATACAATTTTATACTTGGAAACAGTAAAAAAAAGGATCGGGAAAAACTTTTATATAAAAAAGTTGACAAAATTAAAAAGCGTCTATGCTGAAACGAAATTACATAACAAACATTTTAAACATACTAAACATTTAATAAATGTTTTTAAGAATTTGTCCTCAACGCAGTTCAACATTTTCTCATTATTTTACGTTACCGAACCTGTTTACCTAGCGCATAATTAACAATCACCACAAACAAAGAAGAAAAGAAAAAAGAAAATGTCGCCGGCTCGCCAAACGAGAAACGCCTTTATTGACAAGCTGAGAAGCGTGTCGGTGCGAAGTTGGGCGCGCAAACGGACAAACATTGAAATCGCCACGAGAAAGGAACATCTGCCGATGGCGCTCTCCCTTTCGAAGCCATCACGGCGAAATGATCGGCGCATCAACCGGTAGTTACGTTTGCCCACGGATTTGCGGTTCTTTTTCATGTTTCCATTCGACCGAGGATGTGTCTCTCGCTCCCTCTTTTCTCGCGCCGATACTTGACGCGATCGGCGTGTTCGGCCAATCGGATCGCGACGAGACGTCGTCCCGACAAATCCAATCGAACGCCAAAGCCGCAAACAACGCGACGAATTCGGCGCTCACGAAACTTGACTACGGCCGTAGTTTTTGTCCCGCCAACGAGCCAAGTGCCGGGCGACGTCTGTTTGTTGCTATTTACACGTCCGGGTTGCGAGGGCGTGGACGCCTTGGCTGCACTTCAATGGGGACAGTTTAGGCCCCGTAAAGTAAGATGAGAAAAAAAAAGAAATACGAGGAAAAAAAGGAGAGCGAGAAGTGGGTAGCGGGCTGTGGATTTTGTTCAAGAAAAAGGTGGAGTCTGAAAAGTGTTTCCTTATTTTTCTGAAATTACAGAAAAATATTCATTGAATTAAGAAAGGAAAACTATTGATACAAAAATATAAACTGCCGATGATTCGGATGATTTATTTCAGTGAATTATTTTCAATAATTGATTCCTTTTTTTTAATCTTTACACGGAAGAGAAATTCAAATTAAACCAACATCGTAGTAAATGTTAAAACGATAATATCAAACAAAAAAGGCGACTCTTTTGTGATGTATTTTTTTAAATGTTTTCGAAATTAATTTCCTGTTTTATGTGATTTTATTCAAAATTTAAGTTAAAAATTAAATTAATCTCGTTCATTATTGTTCAAATAAAAAAACGCTATTATAATAACTGAACAAATATAATTTGCCAAAAAAAAATTTGTAAAAAAACCACAAGTTGTTTAATAATTGACTCGCTAAAACCACTTCGCGCCATTCACCTGATCGCCAGGTACCGTCGAAACAAAATGTGCAAACAGCAACGAAACCGTTAATCCACTTCATTTGAGCTCACCCCGATAAATCAGAATTTGTCTACCTCGTATTTTTTCCCTGAACGGTGCTTAATATTCTTTCGGATTCCTCCGAAAAGACTCTTTCCGAGATTTACGATTTCAGAAACTTATATCTCGAGCACTGGAAAGAATCCGAATGTCGAAATCACGAACCGTTTTCCAAAATGTCGACAAGCGCCGTTCAGCCGAATTGGCTAAAACAACGGACGCTTCGTCGAATCACTCCGTCGTTCGGCTTACTCTTTATTCGAACCAAATTAGCCGTACCGAGATGAAAACCGACAAAAGCGGCCAACCCTCGTATCCGCGCGGCCCTAGGTGTGAATAAACTCGAAAATTCAATAGACATCCGTGGAGTACTACAATAAATTCCTCGGTTCGTTCTGCACCGTAAGCGCGAACATCCATCACGGGCGCGCTCGATAGGCGAGTCAAAAACAACGACGACGAGTCAAGGAGCGGATCAAACAAAAAATCACAACAACAAATAAACGCACAAAGCCGGGACGAAAAGGGGTCCGTTTGGAAAAAGAGTCATGCTTCCGGACATCGATTTATAAGAAGATTTTCATTTCATCCACATCACACAAAACGTGATCACATGTGGGTGCACAGCTGCGTACACACATAAACACTTGAACGAATAAAAACAAGAAACAAAATACAAAATGTAGAAACAAAAAATGGCATTAGAATTTTAGAAGCTTAGCAATTTATACCCGCACCACAACCATAAAAAATAAACACAAACAGTAAACATGAGAATGCACATTCAAGAAACAACGACAACATAAAAACAAACTTATCCACATACTAGAAAATGCATATTCGTATCCAAACACGAACGCACGAGCAAACGCAGACGAAAAAAGTCGACAGACGTCGAAGGCACGGACGAAAAGAGGGGATTGGAAAAAGAGTCAGAATCGAGATAGCATCGGGTATCGATTTACAAGGAGATTTCGATTTATCTAAATCCGGCATCTGATAATTCTAATCCCGACGGTCCCGATCAAGTTTTGACTCTTGACTCGGAGGGCCTTATCCCGCGGCTGATCTACGGCCCGCGACTCGAGGGGCTTCCGTCCTAATATCGAACGAATAACAAGAAAATTATCCACTCGACGAGGCTCTCGAGGGGGACCCGAAGGGGCCCCGGAATTTCGCCGCGCAACAATGTTCGAACCGCCGCGCGGCCGATACAATGGACGCGAAAAAATCATCCATTATCCCCGGGCACCCGATGCCCTCGTCTTGGCACAATGGACTACGCCCATATATCACTCGGCCGCGTTTCCCGAAAACTGCCGATCAATGAGCGTTTTCACTCGACCGGCGAGAACCTGGTTCACCTCACGAGCCAGTGTTTCCCCGAAGATGGGAAAAAAAAAGTTAAAATAAAATGCGCGCGAGGGGGGACAAGCAGCTTCTTTGAGTTCTTCTTTTTTTTACTACTATTATTATTATTTTTTCTTTTTTATTGGTTGGTCCCGATCCTCGTCGTCTTGTTTTTCTGCTTTCGTGAATAACCGAAAATCAATGGACTCTAATTTTCGGAATGATTTGCAATTCGGTTAAAAGTTCGTGGAAGAATTTTGAGAAAACGGTCTCGGGCGTGCGAGTATGTTAATCGCAGCGGTGACGTTAATTTATCGGCACTTGGTGAAACTCGATTTGAAGTTTAGATAATTATTACAACCGTTTCATAAAGTTCGTGACAAATGTGACAAATTTTGCACGCGAGTTTATCGCTCGGCAAATTGTCGCCCCGGCCGACGGCTCTTTCGCAGAAATTATTAAACTTCGCTTTGCATTTTTCCATCCGTGGCATTTGACTTTGTGTGCTTTCAATTTGCATTGAGTATGCTTTCGAGTGAATCGCTCTTGTTTCGATCGTGACTCTGAATTATTAGTGAAAATTTATAATTTCTAGAAACGCGTCATCTATGACGAAATCAGTGGCGAACAATTTTTCACTTTAATTCCCTCGCATGTGATTAACGTTTCTCAAAAACAAAAATCACATCCTCGAATCCTCTCTATCATTATCACTTGGCGAAATCCGCCGAGCCAGTCGGACAAACTCACAAGATCCAGCATTATTCATCAACACGTACCTTCGATCGGACAACTTTTTCACAAACTCCCCCTCCTCGAACCGTCGCGCATCCGTGATTTATAGCATTGCCTAGTTAATCCAAAATAAATGGACGATAGTTTCGGCCGAATAATAGCGCTCGCGTTGGCCATTGTGTCGAGCCCCCGCTCGGAATTGTCACCTTCCCGGTCGATTTCCCGACGCGACGTCATAATCTTTTCATTTCTCCCAACAATTATCCAATAACCGTTGACATTTTTAATCATCTCGAACTCATCCTAGAAATCGCCCGAGCTAATCGTATACGCATTTTCTAGAACAACGATCAACTTTATTTCCATCAAAACCGCTCGGGCAAACGAGAAAAGAAACAAGACAAAGACGAAGGCGATACCCTTCCACGTTTTTTTTCCCATATTCGTCCCGCCAAACGAGTCAATCATCCTAGTCGTTGTTAATCCGATAAACGATTGCGATCTCGACTTTCCAAATCCCGTCATTTGCGTTTATCGTTCTTCTCTTCTTCTCCTTATTCCCCCGCTTGTTTTTCTCCCCCCTCCCCCACCCCTCGCAACCTCGCCACCCGGATCGGGAACTTTTGATTTCGTGAGCCGGGTTAAGGTTGTTGAAAAAGCGTTGCGAGGAGGTAGGTGTGTATTCAATCCCGTGAGGACTCGGCCGAGCCAAAACGATGATAATAACTATTTTATCCCGCGCGGATCTGGACCATTGTGTTTCCCATTCCGAAAGTCATAACACGATATCTACGCTACCACTACGAGCGTACGTATCGAGGAGTCGTGATGATGGCGAACGACGGATTTGGAGTTCGTTTCGAGCGCATGCGCGCAAGTATGCTTGTTGGTTACTTTAAATGTGTGTGTATGTGTGCTTATTTGTGTATGGAAGTATGTTTGAGTGTATGTGTGTGTTTGTGGTTGTATATGTGTGAGCGTTAATATATACGTATTGAAATGCGTATGCATTTATGTTTACATGTTTGTTTATATTGTGATTGCGTATCCGTGTGCGTGCATATATTGCGTAAGCGTACGTTTTGTGCCGGCATATACCAAGTCCCTACGTAAGGCAGGCACAACGTGGGCAATATTTCACGACATATTGTTGCCATCTGCACACTCTCAACCCAGAATGGAGAGCGTAGCACGAGGCTTTTATCTATCCACTATTTATTCGCCGAGGCGCTACCGGGCGCGAAGCAACCCTACCGGGGACAGATTTGAAAAGTTATTAATCGTCTTCGTCTCGTGCGCCGCGGCATTTTTATCTGTCAAAACCGATGGTCCACTTTTCGGGGACTGTGATCTCGGCGGCGTTATGGATTGTTTGTTTGCATTGATGTAAGGTACGCGGCAACGATTCCGTTGGCAGGGTGGTGAAGACATTCCCAAAGAAGAGAACTGGGGGAACACGAGGGGAGCGGGGGACGTTGCGTAGAGTGATTTGTTCAAAGTTGTGAAGAAATGAGAAGCAAAGCGTAAAAGAAGATGAAAGCGAACATTCAAAAAGAGATAAGCTGATAACAAGATTGATTAATTTTGGTACTTCATTTTCTCCACAATGTTTCTAATGCTCCGAG
>JABFOV010005318.1:0-12285 GCA_022817685.1 Aradophagus sp. ZL-2020
ATCTAACAGCACTTGGTGTAAACTTCAATTTTCTTGTTCTTTGTTTTTAATATAAAAACTTTGGACTGTGATAGAAAGCGTATTTTGAAAATACGCGCTTTTACACATTTGTCGCAAGCGTGTGAATGCATGTGTAAAACTTTTTCATTGTTGTCAACGATCGTTGTTACAAAAAGAGAATTTTTATTCGCTCAAGTTTACTATGTCTGCAGAGATATCAAACATGTTTGATAATATATAGATTATATAAAGTTATATATGATTATGATGACCAGTTGAAATTAACGAAATAAGTTTTTTATAATTAAAAAATATACAAAATGTACTTGACCTAAACAAAAAACGTCAGTATTGAAAAAATATATTTGTTTTTCGAAATTTTAAATGCATTCTGTAAAGCGGTAATATATTTTTTTCTTTAGATATCTTACTCAGAATTTTCTATTTTCGAACTTAAAATATAGTGAAAACAACCAAAATGTATATAATGTGCTCAAAAATGTTCAAAGAATAATACAAATTACGATATATTTTCTGTAATTTCAAATTTTATTGATCAAAATTCCAAAGATAAATATATCACCATATTTCAGTACTTCTCAGTAAAAAAAACTTTTTTCTGGCATATATTACAACTATTCACTTTATCATTTACAACAATACTTCGTTAATTCCAATTGTCAAGTCACAAAACAATGCCATAATTATTGTTGAATAATTGTGCAATTGCCGTTATTTAATCAGACTGCTGTATTAATGGCGGTCTCATATAATAAATATAAAATACTAAAAAAAACAAAAAAAGAAAAAAAAAGGTGGAATTTTTTGGCCAGAAGGCAATTCTGAGTCGAAAATTTGTCTGCAAAAAACATATACATATACATACTCTCAGTACTTAAGATTTATTTTCTCGTTCAAGCACGTGTATGATGAGCAATAACTAGAGCTTAAATCCGTGATAGGTCGAAATTTGACTCACCTGGGTCTCCGTCGACTGAAGCTTAGAATAGTAAGACATCGTTTGCGTTTCTGAGCGACCTAATCCCAGTACTTAAAGCCTCTTGAATTAATTTATTGTTACCACGCAGTGCCGCTAACCCTGAAAACAAAATTTCGTCCTCAATTAATTCCTTGAATATTTATTTCATTTAAGCGAATGCATCGATCTTTGTTTTAGTCAAGCTTATTATTTTGATTTACGTATTGTTTCGATGTTTACTTACTATTTTACCGACACAGTTATAGTTTTGCAAACAACTAACGAGCTTTGATACTTTTGCGCAGGTCAAATAAAGTTTTTGGTATGAGCATTTATTTTCGTTTCTATTTATTTTTATTTACCTTCAGTTCGCTGAAAATATCCTTCATTTGTCCCCTCTCTTACATACGAATAAATAAACATAACCTTAGTTTAATCATCAATGTAAATATAGTATTGAGGAACGAGTGAGTTTTAAGTTGGCAACCCGAAGGGCTACCAACCTAAAACTCGATTAACTTCCAAAATTCAAAACAAAATATGTTGGCAACACTCGCCGAAGGTAACTGTTGCTAACATATTTTATTTTCGAATGAACGAAAGGTTATATATCTTAGGTTAGTGCAACAAAGAGGAAATTTTATAAGGTTTGTTGGTGGAATTGTGGTAGAATTAAGAAGAACTTTAACAAAAAAATGTAACTGATCGTTTCTAATTGTTGACTGTTTGAAAAATATATTTTATTAAATGAATAAGGTTTACGATAATACATTCAACTGTATTAATTCGATGTAAAACCTTGTGCTTATTTTACAATGAAGGGCAAATCAAAAATATTTTATAACTAGTTATAAACGACTTTTCTAAATTCGAAATAGTTAGTAATTATAAATTAACGAGGCTAAAGATTTCCCGATGGCGCAAAATATTTATAAACATTTCTAAAAAAATAAATAGTAAATATTTAAATTCATTTTTTTAAGTATCACATTTATCAGTTAGAAAATATATTGACGAATATTTTATTAACATTACTTTAGAAAAAATTTAATAAACATTTATAAATATTTTCTATTATGATTATATATTTTCACAAATAAACGTTCGTATGTTTTCTAAATATTATCAAAACTTTTAAAATTATTTACCGCATGTTTTGCAATATTCTGCGCTATTAGGGTTAGTTTATTTTTTAAAAATCTTGCAGTAACTTTTGTCTAGTGATTAAATAGTCATTTTCTTACCTTTCAGAGGAAAATTGTTGTATATTTAGCCATGAATAGTCTGTTATTTTCAAAAAGATTTAATAATTATGTCTTTTCAGAATAACTCGGGTCGTCTTGACTCTTCGCGACGCTACCGATGTGTTCAATTGTTTTCACGTAGAATAAAACGTTAGCCCGAAAAGTCACGAGCTGTTCACATGCATGTGAGCTAATGCTTCGTCGACTCAAAACTGTAGACAAAAAGAAATTAAATAATTAACAGTAAGAAATGTAAACTACATTCTATCTGTCATCATAAATAAACAATTTGCAAATATTTAATATGTGAAATATTGTATAGAAAATAATAACCATTGTGGTGAAATATCATATAATCATATCAAATCTGTCAGTAGTTTAGAAATTACTATGTCTATATTTCATGTGGTGCATTATAAATTTATAGAAAATAGTATATTATTGCTGAGGGCGCCACTGCGCCCAAGGCATGTACTCTATTTTACGGACCGAGGAAGCGGACGATAAAGTGGAACTTACCGCCCGAGGAGCGGTTAGTTCCAATATTGTCCGCACCCAAGGTACGTAAAAAATATTTTTTTCAAAACAAATCATAATTCAGATCTATTGATTTTTTATTTGTATGTATAAATTGAAAACATATATTCGAAGAAAAGTTAAATATTGAATGTGGCTTTGCATTGATAAATCGACCATTTTTACTCCATTTTAATAACTATTCAATACCTGACTTTACGATTACAAATGTAAAAATAAGAATAAAAAGAATGTTCTTGAAGTTTTCAACGGTTATCAGTATTCAAAATGAAGCTAGAATATATCAATGCCTGAAAATGTAATTTTTACATTTTTGATTACAATATATGTTATTAAATTATATTTTAATATAATTATAAAATAATTATATATTAATTATATATTAATTATATTTGATTATATATTAATTTTTATTTATTATTAAACGTTGGAAACTTTAACTCCATTAAAAAGTTTGTTTTAATAAATTTTAATTCTTGTTTATATATATTTATGTTTTACCTATATTTTTTGACTTCCCTGATAAACAGAAACTTTTATCATAAATAAAGTGTGTTTCTTTAATTTAATTAAATTTTAAACATTTTATTTCTTTAATTTTATTTCAAAGAATTTCACTAATCTGAGATAACAATGCATTAAACAAAGAAGGAGTTAAGTTATAACTATAATAAAATGTGAAATTTAAAAACGAAAAATGGATGTATAAAATTAAGATACAAATATATCAATTTCTAAGAGGAATTATAACACTGTAATCTAATCAACGACTGACATTGCAACAACAAAAATACATAAAATGTCCAACGAAGAAAAAAAAATTCAGGGGTTTCTTTTCATACATTCATTAACCAAATTTAAAATAAAATTGAAATAATTCATACCATAAATACGAACGATTGTAATTGTAGTAACAATAAAGTTTGTTTTCTAAAATGTCAGCAGTTCTCTTTTCTATTGATGCCACTTTTCAAATTAAACAACAAATGACAGCAGCTTTCGCCGATAACCTGTCAACGTGTCAACGTAAATATTTATCTCGAGAAGAAGCATATATACAATGGATATTGTTGAAAGATTTTAATCTGATTTAATTGTCACGTGATGATGCAATGTCAACTTTTTTAATAGTTCAATTAATCCTCTTTTTTTGTCTCTTTGGGAATATTTCGTCCAACAGCAAGTACGAAGATTCGAGGTACATATTGCAATTTTCATTTTTGCACATTTTGATGCAAACTTTTTTATCTGTTTTACGATTACGGAAGTGATAATATGAATGTTGATTTTTTTTTAATTTTTTTATTTTTCAAAATTTATTCATTTTAAAACTGATTTAAATTTGACATTAAAGTTAATTAAAGATAATGGTTTTCACTGTAGTAAAATATCACATGTAGAAAAAATTCGACCAATTTAGTATGTAATCATGTTTTTTTGCCTAGAGACATTTATACCATTTTGGTATAAGCGACTTGCAAAAACAGTATAGACCATACCTGAATTGGTATAAACTTTGTATCTTACATCGTATATATACTAAATTGGAAAACCTTCTTCTTTTATTTCTTGGAAAACTTTCTACTTTTAGATTCGATTGTAAAGAAATAATTGATAATGAAATTCAACTTTTCAAAGTTCATCTGAAAATCAATGTGATTTATATTATATATTTTTTATCATTAATTTTAGCGTCGACAAAAAAGTTAATGGTATTTCAGCAGCTCTGAAAAGTAATCAGAATTCGTATTACGAGGACGATAACGAACCTTTAGAAAATCAAGAATTTGAAGATTTAAAAAGAAGCAAACGCGATGATTTAGGTAATTATCAAAATCATAGAAATATTGTTAAGCAAATACGAAAATTTATTCAACATTGTGCAACATTTTGCCAAATAAGCATCATTTTATAAATTATTTCCGATAATATTCCTTTCTTTTTCTCATAACGCAAGATAGAAAAAGATAAAACCTATTTTTTTATGATTTCTTAGATTTGAACGAAGAAACCGATTATATATATGAGGACGAAGACGAAGAAGAAAATTCCGAGGAAAAAGAAGCAGAAAACGACCCTGTGCCTTTCAATTCTGAAAAAGTTTCCCAAAGTAATGCCGGAAACGATCAATCGCCTAAAAGCCAATTAAATTTGAACTCGAAAATGAATTCGAAAACGTCCTTGAATAAAAAAGCCGATGACTCTTACATGGCTGAGAAAAGTTTGGAAAAAAAGGCAACTGCAAGTGTCAAAAGTAGTTTAAACAACGACATCTTGTATAAAAAATTGGAAACTTTTAGAAAAGAATTGAAAGACAGTATGGAAAAAAAATTAAGTCAGTTGAGAGATGAAATGAAAAATGAAATCGAACTGAGGCATAAGTCCGATGAATTTTTGAAATTAAATGCGAGAGATTTGAGCAATTTGCGGGGAAAAGGTGCAAAAGATAATTTTCGAGAAAATGAGAACGAAGAGACAAAAGTAGCTAAAGTCGGTAAAACGAATCAAAATATTAATTTAAGAAAAAGTGACGCGGAATCGAGCGTTAAACGCAGAAGCAGTTCAGTTAATAGACCTATCGTTCGTGTTCATAAACGAGCAATGTCAAGTAATTATTTGCGTACTAAATTCAAGTTGTTTGATAAATAATTAATAATTAATAGACAAACTACAGTCAAACCTTGGTTAGCTATCAGAGCAGAAGTATTTGAGGAGAAATTATAGCCAGCTAAGATTTGACTGTATTTGAATTCAATAATAATAGTATAATAATAGTAATAAAATAATTATAATAATCATAAGTTATAAACATGAGCGTATTATTTTCTTTAAATTTAAATTCCTATTCGCGGAAAATTTAAAAGATTCACGCGCCTAATTCATTTTTTAAAATTGAAATCATATGTACACATACCAGGATGGGTTGAAAAACAGTACATTTTTCCACGAGTGGAACCAACTACGAAAGTAAGACAATTTTTTTCCCAACGCGTTGCCGTGAAAAAAATAGTAATTTTGTACACTAATGTGAAAAGTGGTTTCCTTCTGCACGAGTAACGAAGTGTGGAAAGTAATCACTTTCTTCTCCAGTGCAGAAAATGGTTACTTTTTCCACGATCGCAAGTTGAGAAAGTTAATTTTGTCTTCTTAGGTTCTAAAATTGAAATTTTTAGTGAGAAAATATGTTCAGTCCCATATCCTGCTTTTATAAAAATACGTTTTAACAACAATAGAAAACGAAAAAAAACCTTTTTTTAAAAAACGTTTTCTCATCGAAAAATGTATATTCTTAAACCTCCGTGAAAACAAATTTTTCTGCACCCACCCTAGTTTATATATATATATATATACACATATATATTGAATAGTAACTGACAGTAATTGAATTCATGATATGTCATTTTCAGGCAACTATGATGCAAAATCCAGGAAAAGAAGATCTTAATCAAACTTGAGCCTTGTTCTCACATGTGAATTGGGTATTATCCGTCTTTTATACCGCATCTTTCCGGCTCCGTCCGACCGGGTCTAAGACGCTTTGCGCGGATTAAACGTAAGCCGCAATACGCATCGCAACCTTAATAAAAATAAATATGATTAACGTTGCAACGAAGAAATGGGGATCGCATTCATTGTTCTGGTCATCGATTTACATTAACTTAATTATAGTGACTTATATGATAATCAACGCAGTCAATGAATCTAGTGCGTAATCTGTATTTATAATATTTTTATTTTAGATAATAATATAAAACAATAAATATACAAGATAAAAAAAGAAAGGTTGCCGCAATGTCTTTTTCGTGAGAAAAAGAAAATTGTCCCTCGCAAAGAAACGAACTAAGTCAGTGGATTTCGTGTCCGCAATTAACGAAGTGAGATTCTTCCATGTTTTATTTAAAAAATCGATGTTTGAGAAATGGTGTTCACATATTAATATGATACAACAACATATCGGCAAATACATATTCATTAATTATTTATAATACAGTAAAATTACCACAAATAACATTGGCTATGTACAAATATTACAAAATTGTATGTCGCTAATGATTATAATTTAAGTACTACGAATAGAAAAAACGATAATTACAATCGACCATCTGTTTTCTTTTTACTCATTGATAGAATTTCACAATTCTCTTTTCCTTCCTTTTCAAATCCTCTCATAATTCTGTTTTTTTTCCTCATTCATCACTTTTCACTTTCCTTTTGCAAGATCTTTTTTGTTTTCTTTTTTTAATGGGCACTGCCGCTCGTCAGTCGAAGTTTGTTACGTTAAATTGACATTCCAATTCATCCCCAGCAGCACCTTGACATTTAGCCAGAATCACTGACACTTGTTTCCCCATTTTGTTTGTAAATTTCTTTTTGGCACCAACTTTTTACATTTATGCATTTATTGTACTTCGTACAATTCATATATAGTCATTTTTTACAATCAACATCCGCAACATAAATTTTATATTCATAGTGTAAAATTAGAGCTAAGTGATTTTTACCTTTTATTTTTTTTTTTTTCATTTTTTTTCTTTTTTTCATTTAGTTAAAGTAAGAAATTTGTATTGTAAAAAGTTACTATATACTTGTAAACATACACGCGTATGCTTCCTTCGTTTGCTTATATTTTCACTTTTAGTATCGAGAGTGCATCAGCGTAACCATAACAAAAAAAAATGTAAGATCCTATGAAGAAATTTAACACAGATTTAAATTGAACCATTCTTCGTGTAGCCTGTTGAGTTAGACCCTTTTTCTGGAGTTAGACCTTCGTTCTTAACTGTCCACATGAAGCCAGGATGTTTCAAGTAAAGTACCTGAATAGGGTATTTAAGTTTTCATGTGGTTGTTGATTCAAAACTACATGGAAACTTGATTAAGTTCATAAACGGTCTGAGCTTCCATTTAAAATTCCACCCAAGTTTTCATTTAAATGTTTCTGTCAATTCCCTACTTAAAAACTTATTTAAATTTCAAGTTAAAATCCAGACTATCAAGGGACTATTTTTAGTTCTCATTTAGTTAATAATTCAATCAAATCAAATTATAGAAACCTAAGTAGGGTCATAAATGGTTTGGATTCCTATTTAGAATTTCATCGACATTTCTTTGTCGAATTTCTGAATAAAAACTTATTATAGATTTCATGTTATGTTGGTAAGACTTGAACCATCTAGGAACCAATTCAGGTCCCCATGTAGCTAATAATACAATTCAATCTAAACCACATGAGTATCTAAATAGGTGTTTAGATAGTCTTGGTTCCTACTTAAAATTCCATCAAAGTTTCTACGTAGGTTTCTTTGTCAAATTAATAAAAGAAAATATTGTTAGGATTCCAGATGAGGATCCAGCCCATCCAGGAACTAATCTAGATTCCAATGTAATTGATAGCTCATTATGGTTAATGCCATATAGGAACCCAAAATATGTTCTTAGACGGTTCCTACTTAGTGCTCTGTCCAAATTACTATGTAGGTTTTCTTGTCCGATTCCTATTTAGAAAATTATTTAGGATTTCAAGAAGGGAACAAACACCAGCTAGGTACCAATTTGTTTTCATATTCATTCAAATTAAAATCACATAGGAATATAAACATTCCTAGATACCCTAGGTCCCTACTTATAATTCCAACTGGAATTCTACGTAGGTTTCTTCATTAAATTCCTATTTAGAAGCCCAGCTTCAATTGCAAGTAAAAGTTGTCTAAACTTCAACATCTAGAAACTATTTTGGTCTCATATGGCTGGTGATTCAATGAAATCAGAGCTACATAAGAATCTAAAGTGATTCCTAGATAGTCTGGACTACTAAGAACCCCAAATTTTTTTTCATCCAGCATATAAACATATTTAGTGTAACGATATTTCAAACCAAAAGCCAGTCTAAGTTCTCAAGTGGCTGATGATTCAATTCATTCGAAACCCCATAGAAGCTAAATTCCTAGATTATCTCAATTCCTACTTATAATCCCAACTGTGTTTACAAGTTTCTGTGTCAAATTCCTACATGGGATCCGACATATTCTTTCTTGTTAGGGAATCGCGTAACGTAAACGAAATCTCGGAATCGAGGCTCGAAGCAAAAATTGAAAATCGTATTTCCCAAAGTTTCCCGGCAGCAATGTGAATTGCGGTGAATCGCTGTAAAGTAATTGACGATACTAACAAGGGAAAAATCACCAGACAACATAGCGCAATTTCAACAGTTAAACTGCAGCCAACAGTGATCGTAAGCTCG
Source organism: Aradophagus sp. ZL-2020 (assembly GCA_022817685.1). Taxonomy (NCBI): domain Eukaryota; kingdom Metazoa; phylum Arthropoda; class Insecta; order Hymenoptera; family Scelionidae; genus Aradophagus; species Aradophagus sp. ZL-2020. The sequence continues at coordinate 9,002 of JABFOV010005318.1, forward strand.
AAATAATGTTTGACTCAGGACTCCGTTCGTCGTATGGCACGAAAATCCGAAGAAAGAACGTATACGCAATGTCAAAAGTTCGCCACTCCACAAGCGGAAAGAATTTTCTATGTGATGTTGTTACATGCAAATAAATACCAGTCTAAACATCACTAACGATAATATTTTATCCGTAAAAATTCAACGATACGATAAACAATATCACAAATCTGTGCAACGACGTTGAATAACAATAGTCGATCAGAGAGAAACACCTTGATGACGTCATATTAGCGAGAATTAGACAAAGAGTGGATTCAAACACTCGTCGTAGAACATATTAATTGTTATTATTATTATCGTTAATGTTAATATTAATATTAATAATTTCCCGTACGTTTTTGCCTTTTTTCTTCTCCTTCCTTTTTTGTTTAATACACCAGATTGAAACGCTTGTCGTACATTTTGCGGAAATATGACGATTTAAGACAAAAATTTATCAAATGTTATTGTAGTGCTTAACAGAGCGTCCAATAAAAACGAGTCTTCCGGTAAGCGACGCCAAATTCAAATGTGACGCCATCTAATATGTTTCAGCTTATGTTTATCCTTATTTGTTTGCTTTTAATCCCCGTGGCACGAAAACTCGTTTTTATCCGCGACACAAAAAAACTGTACATTTTGCAATTGTGTAGAATAACTTCGCGATCAACGAGCTAAATTTATTATATATATATATATTTTTTTTTATTTATATATTTGTATATAATCGTGTAAAACTTGTTAAAAGATTTGTAGCGTCTTAACATTCATATAGACTCGATTTATTCGCTCGATTTGCGTTCGTGCCTAGTATCTTTTCTTAATCTGGTTACATTTTTTTTTGTTCACAATGTCCTCGTCCCCCCTCCTTTCGACGCCATTACGCACACTCGTGTCAATTGCGCAACCCGTATATAATATGACTTATGTTTCGTTTATTTACACAATATATAGTTCGGACCATGGCGGCGCCAGTGTCGCCGCCCGACTAATGTAACAAGGAATAAAATCATCTTCTCGTAGGGCAGATTAAGCGTATTTCGTAATAAACGAATTTCTCGGCTTGCTTTTTCCTCTCTGAAAGCCTCTTTCGAGCTGTTTTTTGGTCTACCCAACGTAAACCCTGTATTACCGACTGACGATAACAGTGATTGGAATCATTTTTAAGGAACTATCGTGTCTCGAGATGGACGAGGATCAATTTAATTATAATTTTAATAATAAATTATCATTTACTTTTATTCAATTCAAATATAAAAAATGGACTTTTGAAGAAAGGCTTGCAATTTTGAAAATAATAGGTGAACTAATGTAATTTTAATCAAGTATAATTGTGGTCCCTAAACCTGGAAATGTCTAAAGATTCCAGTTTGAAAACTTGTTTTGCGAATTTCCATATGTCATGTTTGCTTTGTGACGTTTACGAAATTAATAAAATCGTTTATAACCTCGTTGCAACAGTTAAAAAATCAACTTGATTTTTTTATCATTTTCCAATCATACGAGATCAACGATTATTGAAAGCTTTGAGCATTTAGACTTCATTACTGATTGATAATTACGATGTTAAGTAGATGACAAATTAGATTTCCAATATTTGAATTTTAAATTTGGCGCCAAAACCGTAATATTACTAAGTAGATGAAAGTTGTATGTAAATTAGTAAGAAAAAATTGATTGTTGATATTCTTCTTATTCCATCCATAATATTTTTCTGGTAAAACTTTCTTGAAGTTTTAACCTATATTTTAGGTTAGTTCAACAACGTCAAAAACTACAGTAAGATTTTGCTAAAATATAATACAGAAAATCAAATTGAATCAAAGAAAATCGACTACTCTATTTTAACTTTTATTCTCGATTTCAGTTATTATATTGTTAAACAACAAAACACTTGAATGTCAGTACTGCAAGAATCTATTGAAATTGGTCTACACATTAAGTTGATCCTTAATGTAGACCGTACACCCTCTTAAGTTGATCCTTTAAAACTTTACTACTAAACTAGAGATTTGTAATAAAATTGTCAAATTTAATAATTTTACAAAACAAACATGACTTATCCATTTTCTCATTTCGGAAGAATGAGAAAATGGAATGTGTAAAAAAAAACATTTTACTTTTGTTTAGACAGTGTATCTACACGCGTTTGTCATGTAGGACACAAAACAAATATAGGGTTGGTGTCTGTAATAAATAACAAAATCAACTTTTGAGTTATTCGCCCATTATCAAATATTTGTTAGATTAGCAATATAAGTATGAATTTAATCAACTAAAACGTTATTTTAAAAATACGCCAATTTCGTGACTCAAGACCACTTTCAAAAGATAACTTACTGAAAAATTGCAAAACATTCCTGTATTACCGATATTTAAATGATAACTGAAATTAACAATAAGAACGAAGAGAGCGAATCAATAATCTCATAAATTGTCTTCAAGTAAATAAAAAATATTCATATTTTAGACGGAAAACTTGCCGTAGTTTCTGACATGGTTGAACTAATCTAAAAAATACAGTTTAAAAACCACGGAAAAAGTTTTCTCTCAAAATATTATCCAAAACATTTATTCTTTGCGTCTAATAATAAAAAATTTAACGAAGAGTCGGCCTAATCCTACTATTCTCCATTTTCACATACATGCCCATCTATCTACCAATATCACAGCGTTGGCGCCAATTTTGAAATTCAAATTTCATCATCTAGTATGATATCCTCCGAAGAAAATTCTTTTGTTGCATAGGTGCGACTAAAATGAAATTATAAATGGATTCTTAAGTAAAAGAGAGATCAAAAGTTTCGACTAAAGAATCACCATAACATTTAAAATCTCGAGTCGCTCGGTAATGCAGACATCTAAGAATGGGAAAATTGAAAAACAGTCCGAAACAGAACTATTTTACGCACAGATGACGCCACTGTGTTTATCAATCAGCTTTCAGCTCGTTTCACCCCTTGTTCGCTCATTTTCTTCATTGTTTTATTCCTACGTCGAACGATGACGAAATCTTAGTGATACAAAATTAAACGTAGATTGCATAACTATTACACTTGCGTACAATATGTAAAACGTATGTTCTCTTCCACATATAATAGGTTATCGATTAGCCTAGAATTAACAATCAGTTGATAATTATTATTAATGTACAAAGTACAACGTATTACTTTCAAAAAGGAATTGACAATTGCGGGGGGTACACGCGCAGCTGCTTATTAGTTTTTTTTTCTCTCTGAAGAAAAAGTGGTCGTCGCTTACAC
>JABFOV010005319.1:0-12285 GCA_022817685.1 Aradophagus sp. ZL-2020
GTATTCATCAATTTGTTACCTCGGAATCAAATTAATAAAGCTCGAGTAATAATCCCGACATGGAATCGCATTTGATTTCTCCTTTTGTAACCCGATTATGCAAACTTACGACAAAATTTACAGCAAACCGATGCTCATCCACTATGAAATAGCGTTTAATTAAAGCCAATTCTGTTAAAGTTTGTAATTGAAATCAAATGTACCATTGAATGTTTTTTCATGTCCCTTATCTTATGAATCGTAACGAACTTGGATAAGCCAGACCGCGCTGCGTGTTTTCGTCCTCAAACTGCCACTCAAAAATCAAGTTTCCCGGACAATTCAGTCGAAGAATCTGGAACGAAGCCGTGCGCTATCTCCCGAGGAATCGAATACCTTGTACTTACACGCTGCCTGGCCACAAGAAAACTCAAATTCGTTTGCTATTATTACAAAAGGAAAAAAGGATAACGATGAAAAACGGACAAAAATCGAATGATGATAAAAGAGAGAAAATAATGGTCGCGATAATTTTCGCGAAAAGACATGTCCGACGTCGAAGCGTTAGTTTTCGCTGAAACGAATTCACCGGAATTAATTAACTGCAACGACGACGCCTAACGGTTTCGCCGTGGAGTTCGCGGCGATTGTTAATTATGTGCTGATTACGCGGATTCAATTGGTGTGAATTCCGCGTTGCTGTTCTACAGTGTTCCAGTGTCACGTAGCACTCAACGCCCGTGATAAGTTGAACGTGCGTGTGTCCGTTCGGCCTGACCTTAAGCGCTTGGCTCACTCGAGAAATAGAAATCGTTTTATCTGAGAAAATATTAATTATAGCGATTCGGTGCAATGAATTGCGAACGTTTCAGTCGCGTCTTTCATGCTCGTAATCTTGATCGTGCAAAAAAAAAGTTATAGAAAAATGTATTCCATCAATGAACTGGTAGTGATAACTCATGTTGCTACCTTAGGTGGTAACGTACAAAATATAATTGATATATATATATACATATATGATTAATAACTTTTCAAGCAGGTTATTAAAAAATCATGTTTGAAAAAATGATTCATTATTTCTACTAACTCTTAATTTTCATTTTTGTTTTTAAATTTATATTTACAGTGAAAGTCACTTTAAATTTCGTTAATTTTGGTATCATTTTTCTGAATATGCAATGTTTTTGCAAAATTTGCAAAAATCACAAATTTCATCAAAAGAATATCTTACTTCGACTACTATAGCCACATAAAACCAATACACTATAATCCGCAAAAAAAAAAAAAAACGGTTGAAAGGGTTAACTTAAAAGAATATCGTCTCCTGGATAAAAGGCAAAAGATCCTCATCTCGCATTAAAAACCAAAATACCTGCCAACATTTCTCGCGCTCGCCTTCGTCTGTGAAACAATATAAGGTTACGTAATAATTGCGACAATTATACAGCACATGTCTTATAATTAATATTCCAGCCCGGGCATTAACTGGAATTACATTGGCGCGTATGCGCGTGAGGCGGTGTAAATGAAACTTCTCCCACGCGTGGTAATCCAACGCATCCTTGGCAACGGCCGCAAAGCCGATCATGGGCTGCGGCTACGACCGGATCAGTGCGTCACGGGTGGCGATCTGCAGCGCCGCGCTAATCTTTTATCGAATACATCAAAAAGGACCGGGATTTAATCTACGGTCCGTCGCCGTAATACTCTCTTATTTATCACCGCTCTGGGATTGTCTAAAAAATATCCTTTATCGACGAATTCACCCCCCGCCCTCCTCTGGTCTTTGTCCAAGTCTTGTAAATCGCCTTAAGAAACAACTAAAAGTGATTTATCTTTCGTAGAATTTGCGTCGAATTAAGCCAGAGTCAGGGAGCCGGAAACATCCATGTGGAAAAGTGGATCGTGAACCAGACGTAAGGATCAAATTTGGTTCAGTCAAAATAGATCAGGAAAATCTATGTGATGAAATGTGAAAAATATGAAAAATTAAGAGACCGATTGGTCTACGATTTTTTAATATAATCAAAATTATAATTTTTCTGTCATTAAATGCCACTTTTTTAGATACATAAATATAGTCAACGGGCTAACATTACTCAGTCATATTTATTTTTCCATGATCTGCAATCAGTGTTCAGACCCAAGATCCAAGTAGAAATTTTGCGACCTGATCAGGCCTTGGTATAGCCTTATTTCAATAAAAATAAAATTAGATTTTATCTAGGCACTATCCACTTTTCACGAGAAATTTGCAAGGCCTTACAAGTTGCCTTGTAAGTATCTTCTCTGATTTTTACTAGAGTGATCAGACACTTTTTTGATCAAATTTCTATATGACCTTAAAGAAAAATAGTGGCGTCATTAAGGTCATATCAAAGCCATATGTTATACTTTATATCAGGACCTTGTCAAGTTGCAATATTTCTACTTGGAAATATCGATGTTATCGATCCCGATCTCGGACCAACGTTGGTGTCAATTACGGCCCAAACTTTCCACAGATGGCCCAGGCTTGGGTCACTTGTTCTTTCCCATATTGGTAGTGGTAATGAAATTGATGAATTGGAAACATTTTACTTTCACGGCGATATTCATGACAGCGAAATTATCGTATGCTGATGTACAGCTGTCGTTATTCATGGGCACTTTTTCGGTTCTCGATTGAAAAGCGGGGGGAAAAAGAGAAAATTGATTCCGACAGTCGGATAATTGAAATTTTTGTATCGGTAAGAAGGTTAAACATCAGCCTCCGTGCAATTGTCGTTCGCCTATCTGCATAACTAATGGCATTTCTAAGGAAACATTTTCTTCCTGAACTCACACCTCGGATTTCGAAACGACTTTTCAACGGCGGTTGACGTACTGCTTCTAGAAAGTCAAATAAATCATGCTAACATGGAAAGAAACAACTAATTAAAAGTCGCGCTGTCCACGGTGTTGAATTTTTTTTGCCTATGTTGCAAACTTTTTTGATATTCGAAAAACAACTAGAATTTCAAAAAGACAATATAGTGTCAAGTCAAAGTTACAAATTTGGTATCTCTTTTATGTTTGTAGTCATTGCCCTTTGACCTCGTGATTAGTGTCAGCCTTTGAGAGCAATTCGACTGACTAATTCAACTAATTACTCAAACGATGATACAGTAGTGACTAAAATTGTTATGACTTGCAATTGTAATAATTATTGAAATAATTAGAGACCTCTTAAGCAAATGATGAATCCAAATTAATAATATTATGACTTACATTTAAGTTATTTCAAATGAAATAAAAATACTTAAAAGTGAAATAATACTCCTTCCGCTAAATAATGTTCGATTTGACTAATTGAAACCTTTACCTCATTTTTATATACAACACTAATAGTATTGTATAGCAATATAAAAAGCAAAGTCCCACGAATCATATCCGGCATTGTATTTTTTTACACGTCATTTATTTCCGTGCAACGGACGGAAAATGCAATATACATTCGTTTCCACGATCTACGACAGTCTTCGTCAACTCATCTTCATTTTCTCCGTAAAATTGCACTTGGCGGTTCCGGTTTGGGACGGGAAAAAATCCGCCAATTGCCAGCATTCTAATTACATTTCCTACGAAGTTTCTTCCACCGTTCAATCAATTTATTTTAACGACGCTAGAATATCATTCTTATGTATAATTATATCTTTTTAATTGAACATTAAATCGAAGGCACTGATTGTAGGCGATGTCAGTTTAATTATAAATACGTAATAAAGTATTTACGTTTTTTAATTGTCACGTTTTCAATATGGACTTCTTGTTTCTGACTTACTTTACGATCAGCGATAATATCATTGATTTACGATTTCAATCTTATCGTATCAATTTATATATAATAAACAAATTATTCATACTTAATAAGTGATGAATAATAGTCATCGGTAACTCATCAATACAATATTAAAAAGTTTAATTCATATTTTACATAAGCTAAAGAAAATAATCAATAGCTTAATTATCAATGATAATTTCGTAAAATATCATCTTAATTTAAGCTTATCAAACATATTTGTCATTCACTAAAGACTCGTGAGAATGAAACAAGATGATCTATGTACGTGAAAGCGCGTCTAGAATTAAAGTCTACGATAAATTAAATATCGCAGATGATGTTATGAATAATAACTGTCGTCGAGACGTTTGACTTAGATGTTATCGAAATGATCGCTGACTTTCTGAAACAATATCCGCTGATAACTTATTGTCCCGGAATGTTTTATTCAAGCGCAACTCTCAATGACAGCGCGCCGTATTTCAGTCTGGCATGTGCGTATTTATATATGTTATTGACTCCCGTAGTCGCGAGATTTCTCTTTTGCAATTCGATAGCGAAACAGATATCGGCGGAACTCCTCTTGATATTAGGCCCGATATATGGCACGAGAAATCTAAGATGAAACCGTTTTCAAAGATAAATATTAATGTCTTTCCGCGGACGGGAGGCTGATGAAATCGCGATGATGAATGGTCTTTCGGCAAAATTACACGAAAATTGTGTAAAAAGTTACGCCACGTGATAATTCACCGTCGAATTTTCAATTTCAAGATAGCACGTGCTTGGGAAATTTCAGATTATTCGTATGATAATTACACGAAAATTAATTACACCTTTGGAGTGTGGTAATGGCGATGTTTTCACAGATAATTTCTTAAATCGTTTCCAGATTCCCATTCATGCTCTTGATGTCAAAAATTACGTAGTTACACCGAAAAAAAAAATTAAGTAATTTACTTTTCATCAGCGAAACAGACTTAAATTTATTTGATTTGAATTAATCACAATTTTTTTAGAGTAAAATTAACCAAATTTTTTAAAGTCGCTCTGTCTTTACTAATTTTTCTGATATTTTCATAGACCTTTGTCAACATTTATATTGATTACAATTTCAAAAACTGATCAATTTATACAATTTTAATCAAATAAGTATATTAATATAATCTTCCGTTCATCTGCTGCTCAGAATTATTTATAATGACGGATTAAAAGTTACGACATGAGATGCATTTTTCTTTGCAAATGCCAGGGATTTTATTTCATTTCATCATATTTTTTTATCACTATACAAACTTTTTGTAACCTTTACAACTATTTAAACTTGAAACATTGCTGATTGTGGTACTGATAACCACGATCCCAGAAAATGCAATTTCCGGCTAATAACTTTCAATAATTCAGAATTATCTACAAATTAATGTTTATTCGCTGATAAGAAGAGCTGAAGCGTGATTCATAGTTGCAATAATTTCAGCGGTATTTCACTTCCATTTGTCTTGGCAAGCGTTTCGACCGGCACTTTCTTGGCACCGCAGATGGCTAACAATAATTGCAATTCCCGTCGATTATTATTGTTTGTCATTCTCGAGGAGCCTGCGAACGCGTACGTGCACTCACGTTTACACCCGTGCGCGTATATTTGTATAAAATTTTTTTTTTTTTTTTCCATCGACGTCGGTTCGCACAAGTGGGAATCGAGCAAAGTGGGTTACGCCGGGGCTCACGGAACTTAGATCGTAACGAGCGAAATGTGGATATGGCACATAACTGACCGGTGCCCGTATAATCTCCGCCACAAAAAGCGTATACTCTCGCCAATTCTCAGGGTCACGCAGAACTCTCACGGGATAGATATCTGAAAGGAGAAACCACGGAACATATTGTCGGCCGAGTTATAAACGATTTAATAAGCGACTCGCGAACATGTCGCAGCCTGTCGACCGAGGGAAAAAATGGCCGGACAAGTCGAGGTAGTTGCGTTGATTTAAACGTTGATAATGAAAATGTTTACATGACTTTGAATTATCGACATTGTTTTAGTTTTTCCATCTTTATTTGCCATTTTTCGTTCGTTTTTCATTTCGTTAATTATTTCTATGGAATGCGAAACGCGGAGGTTCACTCGCGTGCGATATTGCTAACCATCTTTTAACACGTTCAATTGCAGTCAACTCTCGCTTGGAAGTTCATTTATCTAGCGATATCTAAAATGTCATTCGCCTGGTAGACTAACGTATCTTAGAACATAAGGAAAGAGATGTTATGCTACCGTTGCAGGCATTGCTGAAAGGGTAGCATGAAACTAATGCTTGTAAGATATTTATTAATGATATTTATTCGTATGCGATAAAGACACTGAAAACGTATTAACATTTGCAACTTTTTTTATTCTTTCCGCACATCTGTTTAAACTTTACTTAAAAATTAAGCGACAATTTTAAATCGAAAGATAAATTGTTAACGATAAATAATAAATGAAACAATAACATGTATTATTATTAATAATTAATAATTAATAATTAATCAAGAGTATTATAATTAATTATATTGTTATCAATATTATTATTAATTATTGGACTGATATGAAGTGAAGCTCTAACTTTGATTTGTGATGGATAAAAATGCACCCAGTTCGTTTGAATTGGGTGCAAAAAAAAAATCGTTGCAAAGTTCTTGATCATATAAAACTTTATTTTGCAAAAGTAAAATTTCTTTTGATTACCAGCTAACAATAAATACCCAAGTAATCTTTTAATCTTTTGCATCCTTCGCATAAACAAGAACATATATGTCGCACATATGCAACCATATATGGCGCCAGAAGTATTTGAATTAGTCCATAGTTCATGGCCTGTTGCAAGATGAATATCTCACAGTTACGCGATGCCCTTTCGATGGTCGTTGCGATAAATTTTCGCGAGCCAATTACGCATGCCTGAAAAGAACGGACACTTATGGGCGCAAAATAGAACATGACAAATTACGAAGCACGTAAACCGAAGAGCCTCCACCATAATGAACGCTTTGAAACGCGTGATGCAACGATTATATGAAGCGAAATAATGTACTAAATATTACTTTGTTTACTATCATTTGCGTGATGGTATTATTTTAATTGCGGAATCAGATTTAATTTATTACAATTTTGATAGTATGAAAAATAACGAGAAACAATTTTTTTTAATTGAAATTAAATTTACTCGATTTAGTTAAATTCAAGTTAAACTGCTTTGATTTTTATGTAATTGTCAATTTATATCTTAATAATCTTATAAAAATGGTGTCTGAAACTGCATAATTACGAATTCTTCGAAGAAACTTTCCTTTGTTTATTCTCTTGAAATTTGTCGTTAGCATAACTTTTAATATTACTTTTAATATTACTGCTACTACAAAAAAAACTATATTGTATTATAAACGTTGCATTTAATTCATGATATAATTGAGAAAATAAAAGCAATATAATTTCAAAGTTTTTATTGTAATTTACTCTATGCTTCGAGATTAATGCGATTAGTATTCTGCGCCATCTACAATTCAGGTGGGCATTTTGCAAGCGCCATCTACAACTCAAGTGAGACGAATCTGCTGCGCCGAATTATTGGTAGTGATAGATCAAAGGTCGGAATATGAGATGTATATTTCATTTTGTGTGCAAAAACTTGTTGTAAATACTTTAACGACTTCGGTTACAAAATGATTCTGTCGGATCAACGAAGTACATACTGTTTATTACAATACCGTTTTTTCGGTGTATACTTCACGGAGCGGTTGAAATTGATAGTAAACAAAGTAATTTTTCTTGGGTTACTTCTTTCCCTGTATTAAACGCGGGATGCGTTACTCGCAAGCTGACGGTGAACAATCACCGCGGCCATCTGGAAGTTAATTGGATAAGATTCGCGCGATTCGTTAAACAAAAGTTCGGAATCGTGTCAGCTAACGTTTCGGAGTGGCTGGAGTCCGACGGCGCATGCGCCACCCCTGAAATTTACCGTAACAACGGTACGTTTTTTTTCATTCTCAGCGTAAATTACCGCCGCCGAGTCATTAGCGTAATTAAATAGACATGGGAAAGCCGCGAGAGATAATGCTCCTGACTTTTATACATATTTCCCTCGCGCGCGCGCGCAAAAACCTCGCCGTGACGATGTGTAATGCGAGTATTCAGTTTATAATACTACTGTTTAACGAAGCTATTTATTGTGAAGGCGACTTGTTACAGGCGACTTTTTCTTACGAACACGACGCTGGACTTTGTGACGAAATATTATGCTGCGAATGATTTCCTTTTTCTTGTTTTTTTTTCTTTTTGTTTTTTGCGTTTTGTGGCGGTTTTTTCGGTTAATTTCTTCCACGAAGGTTTCATATTTATAGATCATTGAAAGTTCCCTTTCATCGATCAATGAAACCATTGATTCGATTTCCAATTCATACTTCTGTTTACGTTTATTATTCGTGCTTTTTTGCATCAAAGTGTTTTAATATTTTGTATATATTTTAAACTAAATAAAATTATTCGATTTACAAAAACATATTTTAAAATTGTGCGCTCAAAAGTTGAACAAGAATAAATACAAAGTCGCATGCGGAAACGGTTTAATCACTTCTATTTTCTTCCACGTAACTTCGACATTAATACCTGCGCCAATCACTTAATTCCGCAAATGAAAATATTTTTCGTTCTAAAAAAATTGTCCCCGATCGAAATATAATCTCCACTGAAACTTCGCCGCAGTTGGTCACAATGCCTCCGACCAGTGTTGACTTTCAATGCCTTCAGTTTCGCCCAGCTAATGACGTGTTATTAAATGATTGTTTCGAATGGTAACGCTGATTTAAAATTAATAAATACGGTTTCTAATCAATCTTACGTCGCGCATTTTCAGCCCGTATGATTTTCTCCTCGTTTTCTCCCGCGGAAAAGCACACACAAAACGCAACGTGGTCGCAGGTGCGCGCGCACGCACAACCTGCTGTTCATTTGCAATCATCTCCTGCCGGCATCTAGTTTTGTTTGCGGCAATCCCGTCCGGTAATAAGACGAGCAATTACGCCGGCAATCGCTCAACAACGTTTAATGCGATTTTGAGAACGAATACCTGTAACGCGCCACTTATTTGGAATTGAAATATATGTGCTTGCGGTAATAGAGCGATAGCCGTGCGAAGAGTTTCGTACGAACTGTTCATACGGCAGTGCGTAATTAATAGGATGTATGTAAATATATATATATACATATGTGTATGTGTATATACATGTATGTATGCATGCGCATGTATTGCAACAGTTATAATTGTGTAACAGAGAAGTTTCAATGTCATATGAATTAATTCGTAAAGAAACTTGCGAGGAAACCCATTTTTTCTACCTGGTTCACGTGCGAAAAAAAGTATTGGTTATAGGAACTGGGAAAAGACGCTTGATTATTTCAATTACTGTGGTGGGAAAGTTGTTTTTTACTGATTCTCATATTTTCTTTAACGTCGTTATAATATTATACTTCAATTATCAACAAACGTTTTTGAAATGACTATTATTAAAAAAAAAAAAAAAATAGTTTGACTCGAAATTACTATTTTTGGTAGCAGATTAGGATGTAAAAACATGAAAAAAATTACCATCTTTATTATGGTTATTTGTTACATATACATAGCAAATATTGATAAGTGAGGTCTAAGATTGAATAATAATATGAAATTCCTTTTTAATAACGTATTTATGATTTCTTAATTTGTCTGTTTCAGGTAAGTTAACAACAGCTGACGTTGCAAAAAAAAGAGAAAAATAATGTTGCGAATTTCCTGCACATTCTGAAACCGGGTGAGTGCAAACCGACAAGAAATACGCGTGGTGATTTCGCCATCGCGTTATTCATAGAACCGATCATTGGCAGAACCATTCATGAAAATCAGTAACAATAATAAAACGAGAAATATCGAACGACAATTCGCAATCGTAACTGAACTTGATGCGCTTTGTGTGCGTGCAAGAGTGCATTGCGAATGAATTGTTTCTAGAGTCAGGTAAATAAATGCATCTACTTATACACGCCGGGCAAATCATTTCGCCTTTCTCTCTAAGAGAAATTCGAAAAAAGAAAAAAAAAACTTTTTTTAACATATAATCATGTATGGCAAAGTACAATAAGCCATGTCGCATTTTGCCATGATAAATGCTGGTTGAAATTCAGTCACTTTTCAAAAGTGGGTTTCGATGAATTCAACCAGCTTTTTTTCTTTATCTTTCTACACTCCTCGCTCTTAAAATCAAAGTTTTATTACCTCGCAATAAACGCTGCGCGAATTTACAACTCACACGCTCTAATTTCTATTTAATTAATAATTGCTGTCGGATAATTTTTTTTCCTTCAATTGAATCATTATCAATAAATTATCCAGGTAAGATATTAACTTTGGAATCGGTCGAAAAATTGAATTAAAAGTTATTAATACAACAATAAAATCATGAAATGAACTTAATTTTCTTTTTGCAATATTAGCACCTGATAGTTACTGTTACACTCTTAAAGAAATCTCTTTTAAAAAATCTATTTAATGTAAAAATATTATTCTTATGATACGCCAATTATTTGTATTTCAACTAATTTTTATTTCATTCCACGGCATATGTTTCAAACGAAATATGCTAAATGATAAAACACGAAATTTCTCTAAGTGTAACATGAGGTGACTTTTGAATTAACGAAGTTAACTTTTTACTTTATCACATCCAACCTCGCAAATTAACGCCTGTCAGTCAGTTTGTGCCTGACAAGTGAGTTCAGTGTTCAATCAGCCACTGATATTATTCGCGAAAATTAAAAACGAAGCAGCACTTTAGAAAAAGTCGATGTATCATCGCAATCTGATTGCCGATCTTAGTTAAAGGTGTCAATATCGTTGATGTTTTCTCTTTTGGAGTCGGATGTCTGCCGTGGATTCTCATGAGTATCGTCTCGAGAGAGCTGTTTTTTAGGTGGTCGGCCCGACGGGTGTAATAAATGTAAACGTACCGTGCTTGCGAGAAAGTCGCGCGGTCGTTTGCCATATACCGATGTTCGTCGTTTAATTTCATTTCGGGAGGTCAATTTCGACTGCGAGGAGGGATTAATTAACAATGCGTCGCTCTTTCTTCGCAAAAAAAAAGCTTTCATTTGGCCCGAGCGAAGGAAAAGGCCACCGTTAAAGTGATCCCATAAATAACGCACGGCCAATAATTACGATCGCTATTAATCAGCCATTGTACTGCCGGGTCATTTTTCCGGGCTCATTTTCTTCGTGACTTTCTTCTCGATTGGAAAATTTCTCCAGGAAACGCGCGCAGCTAAGGTGTTATTAAAAGGTTTGTGGGTGTCGGTTTAACGGCCGCCTCCGATCCGAGATCACGAGCTTTTTGGACCAGCTTTTTTCCCGCGAAGAGAATTTTATCGCGACGGCAGTTATTTTCCAAGACAATTTTCATTCCCATTTTACGTTCCTTGGTGTGATTTTGTTACAAATTCAAATTTCATTGTCGTCGCGAGAAGAATCCATTAGCAGCAAGTGGATTTCGAGCAATATCGAATGGGAGTTATTTGCGGTCATTAGAATCCGCTTATGGTCAGTAAATTTGAAGTCTCGTTGCCAAGTTAGATTTCCATTCTATTTTGATTTGAATTTGACCAGTTTTAATTATTTTCATTAAGATTTTTCATTTTATCAAATTAAATCCAATTCAGATCTAAACATCTTTTATCCAGGAGTGTATACATTTTAATTTTTAATTAATTTCATGAAAAAAAGATAACAAATGTTTATGGGGGAAAAATTAATTGCTTCTGAGTTTGTAAACATTTCTAGAAATCAACCTAAAGACGGACGAAGACATTTAAGTGCGAATTCACAATTTCGCGTTGCAATTGCAATGATTCAGCTTGTCTTGACAACAAAGCGCGACACAATTAACTTTGCGTGTAATGAATTCTAATCGTCAAAACGTTCCCATCGCTATTCCGTAAATAGCGCCGCTCATGCCGTTTAACGTGAATTTAACGACAAATGCCACTTAAATGCGTTTTCTCTTCGGAATGGCGCATCGATTTTCATGTAAATGTAACGCATTCGCGGAAAATACGCCAGATAACTGCTCGAATCTAATTGGTCGACATACATTACGACGTGTTAGTCGAAATAACGGCCGACGAAAAACCAGTTCTAGTTGATGAATCGATTCAATTTTGTAAATTAAAAACAGTTGGTTTTTCTTAGTTTCATCAGATGTTATCAGTTGATTTAAAGAGCAACTTATTATGCAGAACGATAAAAATGTATTTTTATTTCAAACGCTTATTTTATTTGCAAAATTTCTCGTCTGGCTTTAAAAATTGACTCATCTTTTGAATTTGTTTAATAGTATTTTATGTATTGTTATTAAATTCATATTATTATGTATAAAATATAAATATGTACACATACTTATGCACACACATACATACATATACATAAACACATGTATATAAC
>JABFOV010005320.1:0-12283 GCA_022817685.1 Aradophagus sp. ZL-2020
TTAAACCTGACGTACAAGTCAGGAGAGCTACAAGCTCCGTTTTTTCTTACTGCTAACAAGCAGGTGGACTACAAGTCCTAAAAATTCCCTTTAAAAAGAACTGAATTTAATTGTAAATCGCGCAGCAGTGACCCTGCCCTAACTCCCTTTGACCGAAGCGGATACCCGATCCCTGTGATGTCAAATCCTTTGCTGGGGACGGGTATGTCCAGTACGGACTACAAGTCCGCCGGCTGGACGCGAATGGGACGGAAAAAGGGACAGGCTAATCAACCGAAGTTGACTTGGAAACTAGGACCGGAAAGGTGAGGCCCTGAAACATGAATTTTACTGCGCCGCCGACCGTCCAGAACTATTACGGAAACCAAACCAAAAGGAAACAACCCAGAAACCACTTCGAACTGAGCACGCGAAGAAGAACTTTGGTGGACGGCGGCGGACTGCAGACTCGAGCTGTCAAGTGACCAGCTCACTTGACTGTTACTTTCGAACTCTAGTGTCCGCTGACACTTTGTGGCTTGATCGGCGCGGCCCTGCTATCAGTTGCGCGCGCCGATGACCAGCCCACTTTTCCGACGTCAGCGGAGCCGCCGAAACGCGTCTCCCCTCTGACGCCCCCTCACGAACCGTGAGCGTTAGAAATTAAAATTAATATATAACCGACTTTACCTTGTTTTAAAGCTTATATTTATCTATTAACAATTACAAAGAAAAAAGAAAGATGCTAAACTAAATCCGCCCGTGTGGTTGGTCGATCGCGAACAAAAATAATATGTTGAATCTATTTTTGAGTAATTGAATATTCGAATATTTGATTATTCGAACATTCGAACATGCGATTATTTGAATATTCGAGTTGTGACGTCCGGTCGACGATCGGGGCAGCGTTGTCTGCGTCCCGGTTGTCCACCGTTGTCGGGCAGCGGTTGCAGGATTGGTCGGGTCGTGTCGCGCAATAACGAACGCGCACTTGACTTTGTTTGAATGCTAGTCTTTATTTTCGCTCGAATTGTTTCCTTATATTGGTTGTGTTCGACTCGCGAATTTGATACTTAAATGATGGGACAGTGCCCCAATCACAAAAAATTGCTAACCGCGCAACTGGCAAACTATCTTAACTGACCTAACCACTGTACCAACGAACTGACCTAGTGACCGACTTCTATGACTACTGCCGATCTATTCTTACTGACCTACGACACTAAGTGGTCGGGGTATTTATAAAATTATAAAGCAATGCAAAGCAATGCACTTCCTTTGATCGGAAAATGTTGGCGTTGCCTACGCACTTTTTTCGGCGAGCGGTGGAAAAGCTATCGAGTTTTCCAGTGATTTCGATATCCGCACATCTGTCAGGGCTCTAACAGATGTGGGTTTGATAATATTGCATTCGGGAAGTGCTTCATATTGCATTATTATCTCGAAATTTTGTTTAATCATATTTCATGCATTTAAAACTCATTTGCAATATTTAGTAAATCTATAAATAAACATTTTCCAATTGACTTCTATAAAATAATGAATTTATTTTTCGTTACCAAAATAATTAATTTAAGATTTGTTTATAATATTTTATTAGATTTTAAACTTCATTAGGTTTTTGTTTTATTAAATCGCGGATTTACGTTACGCAAACGTAACAGAGTACTTTGAATATATTCGAATATGTTAAAATAATTAAATTCTTTGAATTATTCCAATACTTCATGAATTGTTCGAAGTTTTGACAAGCCTAATTATTATTTAATGAACAGTTTGTTATCAATGAAAACAATACACCAGCTGAAATAGTAACAATTAATCTTTAGAAATTGTCTGACACTTCACCCGGAAACGAAAGCGACTCGGCTCACTAACGGCGTGGTTGACATCTCTGCATACAAATGTTTCATACAATGAAATTAAATTTCAAATAAGTATTTATTATAACTTTTGTAGTATACAAATTTTGCAATGAATGTATAAAAAATATGAGACATTTTGTAATGAAAAGAAAAGGTTGTTACTTTAAATATCAGTTAAACATTTAAAAAATTGCCTAAATTTTATTATGGAAAAATGAAACAAATTTTTTTTGTAGATTCGAAACTTTTTTATTCAAACTGTAACTTGTTTTGGACAATTATAATTTGTAAACATTGTACAATTCACTTTATTTTTTATAACATTTTGGAATTTATATCACAGTACATTATACAAAAGGCAAAAACAACTACACAGCTGAGTTGAAAAAAAATTAGAAGCGATTTAACAATGTTTCAAATATTCTATCAACTTCCCTGATAACCAGCGTTTGTGCAAATGGTTTGCACAAATTTTACATCAATCTGCTTCCGCATTATACTTTAAAAATTGCGTAAGTTCTTTATATATTACTTAGAATCACATATTTGCATTTTGATTAACATTTATTCTTCAATTTTCATATATTTTTAGGAAAATTTGTTAACGGAGGATTTAAGTGAAAATAAAAATTTGTCGTTTTTGGATATTTAATTTTATATTTTATTTCTTTACATTAAATGATTTTTGTAAATTATATTGTAATTTTTGAATGTGTTGAAATTAATTTAAACGAGTAGAGGTATCCTCTTCTTTTATTCGTTTGAATTTTTTCCTATGAAAAAAAAAATTGCAGATTATATTTTTTTTCAATTTTAATGTTACGTTTCTACAATTACATATTGATCAGTGAAAGTCGAAATAAATTCAAAAATGTCATAGTTAATGTTTGTTTGTTGTAGCGGCGCGTGAAAACATTTTTTCAATATAACATCAATACTAACAATATCGAAATATTTTTCAAAGCACTCTATTTCATACAACTTGTTTTAAATTATTTCAATTAAAATGTCACAAATAAACTACCATAATTTAGTGTATCATAATAAATTTTCATCTACTTACAGATTTTCAGATAAGACATTTTTATGTTCGGAAAAGGTCAAGACGCAACACTGTATTAAGAAAAGGTTTCTTTGGGTGAGTTCAACACCTAGTGGCCGCGGCCGGCCGCGGCCACTTCGGCCGCTCAGATACAAATGGCCGAAACGGCCAAAGTTCCCAAATCATGTGAATTTTAATTTCTTTATATTTTAAAAATACTTATCCACTTTTAGTTACCTTTCCTGACCTTTTTCAACCTTTGTCAACATTTATCGATTTTCATCAGATAATGATGACCCAGGTGATTAAAAATCACCTAATGTACTTCTTCGATGATGACCCGGGTGATAAAGAATCAGGTTTAATGTCAGAGAAACGCACTAGATGGTTTTGCGTCACTCGGATCATCGTCAGAAAAGTGCCTTAGATAATTTTTTTTCACACGAGTCATCATCGGGGAAGTGCACCAGGTGATTTTTAAACACCCGGGTCATTATCGGAAAAATGCACTAGGTGATTACCCAAGTAGAAAATCAAACCGGGCTGTGATCTGGCCCCGATCTGGACAATTTGGGCCCCAGTCTGGATACCGGGTCAGGACCCCGTCTACAATGTAACGCAGTTTACAATTAGCGCTCTGTTTGGGGGCTCGGCCAGGTTTGCAGTTAGGCCCATTTCAGATTTTCGAGTCTGGGACATAACAAGTTTCTAAGCGTGAGCCATGACAGGTTACCTGCTCTGGTTCACGTCCGGTTTCCGAGCTTGGCTCAAATCAGTTTTGCATATCTGACCCATGTCAGGATTTCGGGCTTTACCCATATTAGAATTGCGGACCTAGTTTGTGTTAGGATTTCGGACCTCGTCCTTGTCATAATTTTTAATCCCGATCATAATCTGGATACCCGATCTAGACCAAGTTTGAAATGTAATGCAATCTACGGCCAGCGCCCGGCTTCAGGGTCCGACTAGATTTGCACAGCCAGGTCCATGTCAAATTTCCAAGCTTGGCTCATGTCAAGTTTCTGAACTTGGCACACGTTAGATTTCCGGGGCTTGCTCAAGTCAAAAATCGCGTCAAAAAATTTAACAAACACACTTTTAATTTCTATTTGTTATGGAATTTTTATGTTAATAAAGCATTTTATTATCATTTTTATTTTATTCCCATACACATGCGCGCGGACACACCCACATACACGCACATCCACGCGCGCACACACAAACACACACACATACACTAACACGCGTATTTTAGAAATTATTAATCATGTTATTTTTGGTCACCCATGTATCTGTGATTCACTTCTAAAGCTGCTTTACTCAGCGTCGATTCCTTCATCAGCTTATGGTCTTCAGCTATCCTAACTATCACGACATAAGTATGAAAGAAACGAAGTCGAGTTGATCAGCCAAATTGAATTACATAATGGTGGACAGTTGTCATGAAATTAATCAATCAAAGAACGGAATTCGTACACTAAATTAGCATTCTTTGTTATTTACGTTTATTTACGATTTTTCACTACTATTAAAAACAACATCGTTTACGACTAACAATCAGATCAAGCCCACATCTGGTAATTTTGCATCTAAACAAGGTGTTTCCCCTGACCTGGGAACCTAACCGAGCCCTTATACGGTCAGTGAGCCTTGTGCCATGAATGGGATGCCATGCGTAAACCAGGTTATGCCCAAACCTGGTGATCCGTGTCTGACCAAGCTGCTGTTCTCGACCTGGAAACCTGGCCGGGGTCTGACACGGACTGCGAGTCTTGAGCCATGGTTAGTATGCTGGGCGTGAACCAGGTCAGGCCCAGACCTAGTGATCCGCGTCTGAATAGGCTGCGGTCCTCGACCTGGAAACCTGGCCGGGCTCTGAAACGAACAGCGAGTCTTGAACCATGACTAGTATGCTGAGCGTGAACTAAGTCAGGCATAGACATAGTAATTCGCTTTTGAACAAGCTGCTGCCCTCGACTTGTGAACCTGTCTGAGCCCCGATTGCGATAGCGGGTCTTGAGTCGTAAATGGAATGCCGAGCGTGAGCTAGGTTGGATCCAGACCTGGTAATCCGTGTCTGAACAAGCTGTTGGTTTTAACCTGAAAGCCCGCCAAGGTCCTGATGCGGAAAGCAGATCGTCAGCCGCAGCTAGAATGCCAGGCGTGAGCCAGGCCGGGCCCAATACTGACTATCCGTGTCAGAACAATCTGTTGCTTTCGAACTGGATACCTAAACTGGCCCTGACTTGGACAGCGAGTCTTGTATCTTACATGACTATCCGCGTCAGAACAATATGTTGCTTCCGACCTGGAATCTTGATCTGGCCCTGACACGAACAGCGAATCTTGGGCCATGTGTGGAATACCGGCGCGGACCAGATCAGGCCCAGGCCTGATATTTCGCTTCAGAACGATGCGTCGGTTTTTATCCGGTAACCTGTCGGGGCCCTGATGTGGAAAGTGACTCTTTAGCCGTACCTAGGTTGCCAGGCGTGACATAGATCAGGACCCAAAAATGAAAATACGGTTTATACAGAAACCTGGATACGAAGGTACCATGGGCCCAGACCGACAAACCACGCCGGGTCCAGATCTCCTCGCATGGACGCCCGGTCAGATTTCTACTTGGGTGGTATCAGTTGTACACAAGTAAACAACTGCGGGATAAGCTTGTAATGAAGCATCACAAAATCCAATTAATTCGCGTTTAATCGTTTGCGAATTAACTTTAAGCCAACGAGGAATCTTAAATTTATAGCTTTGTGATGAACTGTCAACTATATTTTACCAAATTTGAATTTGAGGAATTGGTAAAGTATCATCCCAACCGATTTTTAATAACCAAAATGATTGTAAAATTGTTTTTGCCTGAACGACGATTGGCGAAAGCCAACCAAGCGGATCATATATTCATGTTATACTGGACAAAATAATACATTTTGTGCTTGCATCTCGATCGAGTGACGTATCGTTTTGCAGATGCCAACATAACCCTAATAATTTCAAAACTGAATCTGACTTCTCATTCTCAAGTGATTTGAGTTCGGATTTTTCATTATCAGTTAACAGATCAGGATTATTCGATGACCATTTTTTCAATGTAAAACCACTCGATGAGAGCACGGAAATAACTTGCTTTTTTGCTTCTGCAAGTAATTGAACATTGTCAGTACCAAACAATACATCGTCAACATATATGTGTTCTTTCAAAATTTTATTGGCTAATGGAAAATTTAATTTTGAGATGTTCGATAATTCAACAATAACTCGTTGTGCGAGGAAAGGAGCGGGGCCTGTACCGTAAGTCACAGTATTCAATTTATAAGCTTGAATACCGGTGCCGTCTAATTTGCGCCAAAGTATACACTGTATCTTACGATCATCAGGGTGAATTAAGATTTGTCGAAACATTTTTTCGATGTCTGCATTTAATACGAATTTAAGAGAACGCCAGTTTAAAATTACTCGAGTTATATCAGTTTGTAACTTCGTGCCAATATGAAGAACTTCGTTTAACGATACTCTTGTTGATGTTTTACTAGAAGCATTAAAAACTACTCTTAATTTTGTAGTTAATTTGTCTTTACGTACTACAACATGATGAGGCAAAATCGTATGACGAAAGCGTTGGTGAATCTTCGATTGGACTCATGTGACCGAATTGATAATATTCAGTTAAGAATTCTGAATATGCAGTGTTTAATTTGGGATTTTCATTAAGACGAATATTAAGATGATTGAATGAAGCGATTGCTCAAAGTTTTGAATCGCACAATCAACTAATGTTAATGTGGCTCGAGTCGAGCAAATAGATTTCTTTGCTAAATTTTCTTCGTACGCGAAAATCTTGCGAGTATTTGCATATGTATTTAGATTCATCAACGCGTTAGAAAAGAAAAAGTCTAATCTTGATAAAGATGTAAATACGCTCAAGGCATTGAACGTAAGTGAGATCGACCAAGGCAAAACATTCATAATTAAATGCATTCAGTCGACGTATTTTGATCGGGAAATAAAAGATTTAAAATCAAATGGAAAAGTGAGCACGAAATCTCTGATTATTTCTTTAAGTCCGTTTTTAGATGAAAACGAAGTATTGCGTTTAGGCGATCGCCTTCGCAATTCGCATTTATCGGAAAAACAAAAACATCCAGTAATCTTGCCGCAATGTAGAATCACGGATTTAATTATTTCGCATTTTCTTTTAATTGGATTACATTCAGGTTTACACTTAACTTTAAATTTAATCACAAAGCAATTTTGGATAAATAATGCGAGAAATTCAGTAAAATCGGGAATTTTCAAATGCGTTACCTGTTGTAGAGAAGAACATGAACTTTTGAGTCAATATATGGGATCATTACCAGCAGATATAGATGTACTCTGTCTCGGAGATTTACTGCAACGAGATGCGATTTGGCTGGACCGTTCTTAATTAAACAAAAATCGGGTCGTGAACAGAAAATAAATAAAGCGTGGATTGCTGTATTTGTGTGTTTGTACACGAGAGCTATTCATTTAGAATTAGTTTCTCATTTAGACACAAAATCGCTTATCGCAACTTTACATCGATTTATAACGCGTCGAGGTAAACCTCGAATTATCTATAGCGATAACGGAAGATCTTTCGAGGGGGCGGATGCTGAGTTGAGAAGAATTTTTGAAAGGGTTACAAAAAATGAAGAAATGTTAAATTCGCTCGCTACTGATGGGATTGGATGGAAATTCATTCCACCGTTCTCCCCCCACTTTGGTGGGATATGGAAAAGTGCTGTACGGAGCATGAAGTATCAACTGAAGCGAGTAATGGGTAACTTTCTGCCCGATTGGGAAAAAATGATCACGATTTTGTGCTAAACTGAACTTTGTCTCAACTCACGGCCCACTTCCAAATTGCATGACGATTCTGAAAATCTTAAAATTCTTACACCGGGACATTATTTAATAGGCGCGCCGTTAATGGCGCCACCAGATCAAGATTTATCACATTTAAAGGAAAATTATTCGTCACGTTGGCAAAGAGTGCAAAAGGTAGTACAAGATTACTGGAAACGGTCGTCTAACGAATATTTGGCTACTTTGCAATCGCGTCCCAAATGGAGGAAAAAATTGTTTCATTTGAAAATCGGAGATTTCGTTATCATTCGTGATCCGCTCAATCCGCCGTGCCGGTGGTCCTTAATAAGAGTTTTAGAACTCAAACCGAGCGTCGACAGCGTAGCTCGAGTCGTTCGGCTGCAAACAGCGAAAAATATTATTACGAGGAGTATATCGCAAATTGCTCCAATCGTTCAAATCTAAGTTTTAATTCTGTATAACTCGACCGCCGATTGTTTACAAACACAAAAGGACAGTGAAAATCTGATTTCATAGAATTCATATGAAATCACGGTTCTTAGAAATCAGTTTAATTCGACATGACTAGCGAGAAGCAACTCGAAACCGAAGTGGATCAGGTTATGGCGGCTAATACCGGGGAATTAGTCCGGTTTTTTCACGACCTAAGTTTAGAGGATCTCCTCGACAACCCTTTCGAGCGGGAGTTCGAGGAGGCAACCCGAACGCGGGAACAACCTCCGACCGCATCCCTGGCGGTTGGAGCAAGCGACTCGCAGAGAAGGGCCCAATCACCAACTTTACTGAAAGTGAGGGCCCAGTCCCAAACCTGGCGGGATCGCTATATTTATGATTCGACCGCCAGGGAGGTGAACGGGGATTTTCATGGAGATAAAATTCGGGCTTTTGGGACCAATTTTTGGGTGCCACGCCAAGACATCGTGCATTACCGAACATGGCGCCGAAGTATTTCTACCGGCAAAGTTCTGTTCCGGTGGTTCCCGCTAGGACAATTGAGATGAGCCCGCATGACGCCAAAGCGCTCGCCATATTAATGGAGCTAACAGATAAAATTTTCGGCTTGGGTAGCAGAAATTAGTGAGTTGTTTTTTAATTTAAACATTGTCATGTTTAGGTCGGCGGCGTGTTCGCGATCGACCAGGGACCACGGGCGGATTCAAGTTTTTTATTATTATTTTGTAGTTTTTGATTTTGTTATTTTTTTCAAATAAATTTAGAATTACATAATGAAAAAATTGACGGTCTTTACTACACTTTAGTTCAAATTTCTAACGCTCACGGTTCGTGAGGATGTTATACCCCGCACAGTTCACCTCTAATTTTTTCCTCTTTCAATCTTTACTTATACCTTCAGATCTGCAACACATCGCTTCAAACGCGTAATCGTTCTCAAATCGACACACGTTTTCTACTTTATCGACCTTCCGACAAAGAAATCTTCACACATTTCACATTACACAGGTGCTCGAGGTGTTCGAAAACCTTACACTTAAAATAAAAGAAAAGAACCGGAATAAGATTACACATAAAGACTATGTGAAACTCGCTCGTGTTTCAGGCGAGGATGCATAGGAACTTCACTCACACCTCACTCATTCACCTTCACTCACTCGCACCGTCACTACGCTGAATAACTCCACTGGCATCGTTTATGAAAGTGTCCCGTCAGTAAGATTAATTTCTAATTATTATCAATATATTCGGTACATAGATTTAAGTGAATTAAACGTAGAAATTGATAGTATAGATAAAAATATCGATAAAATACATAAACTTTGTGAATCACACACAACCTTGTGTCCTAGAGTAGAATTATTATTAAAAAAGCGACAGAATTTGCGTACAACACGTAAAAACGTGGAAACCTTCACACACCCTAAACAAAAGAGGTCAATCTTTCCTTTTGGCGGTCAAATATTTCGTGCATTATTCGGCACCCTCACAGAAGACGATGTTAAGCATATAAAATCCTCCATTGATGCAAATAAACAACACATAAATGAAGCAACAAAGCTAATTGCAAATCAAGCCATGATTACAAAAGAATCTTTTTCAAAAGTCCATAATGCTACTCAACAATTTCGTGTTGCTCTCAACGTTACTTCAAAAAACATAAACGCCTTAAATGAAAGATTAACAGAAGGTTTAACAAAATTAAATATTTTAGAAAAACATGTAAATATGTCAGACGCGCTAACTTTAATAGATGAATCAATAGAAATTATTGACAATGAATATACAAACATTTTAAACGCTATCATGTTCGCTAAAAAGGGCGTCTTACATCCAAGGTTTATTGATGTCAACACGATTTACAAAGAAGTAGAACCACTTCTCTCTATAAAAGGAACTTATCCACTTCTTGCTTATGATGACTTTATACGTATAATTGAAACAAAAATCTACACTTTAGATAGTGCCTTAGTGTATGACATCAACATTCCTCTATTAACTATAGATATTTACACACTGTATCATATATCTCCGCTACCTATTCCGTTCGGATCCACACAAATGTATATTAAACCAAAAGTCAATTTTGTAATCTTAAATGAAAACTTAAAACTGTATTATCCAATAATTAAAGTAGAATTAAACGCTTGTGTACAAACAGAAAAATATATAGCTTGTAAGCCAAAATCATTTCTAAGGAAAATTGGTAAATCATCTCCTTGTGAGATCAAAATAATCATAGATAATAATTTTAGCAATACGTCCGAATGCGACGTTAGAATGTCAAAGAAAAAGCAAAATCATTGGATTAATTCACTTGATAATACTAAAATAATATACTCTTTAACTACCGAAGAAAGTGTCATAACCCATTGTGGAAAACATATATCAACGCAAATAATCTCAAAAATTGGATATTTAACAATAGACGAAGGTTGTAGCATAGAATCAAATGATTTCGCTCATTTTATTCCCACTACCGAAAGACTTCAAGTGAAAACAATTATCTTACCCAAATAAAATATATATTTTACAAATATAACTAACATTATGTCATACAACAATAGTATTGTACCTCTCATAATTGAAGAATTCAGTGTAATCGACGATGATTTACGAATGCTGTCTGCTAAATTAACAGATATAGTTCACGCCACAAATGCGTTAGTCAATAGGTTCTCACAAAATAATGAAAACTACGAAACTAATCATACAAGTATTATAATACCAATATGTATCGCAATCACTGTAATATTATTAGCCATATTATTGTTTAGGAATAAGATAATAGCTATAAAAGCCATGTAATCGCTCCGAGCGGGAGCTCGTAACTTAAAGAGGGGGGAATGTTACACCCCGCACAGTTCACCTTTAATTTTTTCCTCTTTCAATCTTTACTTATACCTTCAGATCTGCAACACATCGCTTCAAACGCGTAATCATTCTCAAATCGACACACGTTTTCCGACCTTCCGACAAAGTAATCTTCACACACTTTACATTGTTAACATTCAAACACTCAACATAATTTACTTAACGTTCCAAAACACTCAAGATATTATTTTAAACAATTTAATTATAACTAAATCAAATCCTAATGTCACAAAAATCAATTAATAATATATATATTTAAAAGCAACTCATTAAACAATGTTCTACCAAACAAGATAAATCATAAAATCATATAACTAATGAAATCACACTATTAATAAAACTAATCAATCTAATTCAAACAATAAAACCTATAAAATAAACAAAATCAATAAATTAAAGTGAATATAAAATAATAATTTATCATAATTACATAATTAATAAAATTTATCAAATTCGTAGACTCAATGAAATCAATACAAATAAAAATCAATAAAAGAAATTAATAGAATTAGTAAAAACAATAACATTTATAAAATAATAAAATTTGTCAATTAGATTCAAGCAAACGTAAAATCAAACAAATTTAAACTATAAAACATTAAGGAAAATTATAAAACTAACAAAAATAATAAATGACATAAAATAAATTCAAACAAACATAAATCCAAAACAAATACAAATTATAATTAACTAAATAAAGCTAATAAAATCTCTAAAATTTAATTAACAAAACGAATAAGCTAAATCAAAGCAAATGTGAATAAATATAAGCATTAAACAAAATCTATAGAGGAAATTAATAAAGTTTAATAAAACTAATACAATTTTATAAATAAAACTCGAACAAACCTAAACGAAACAATCAAAGCTTTCAAACTTCTGTTAAATAACAAATCACCAAACACAAAGAATAATAATCTTTTATAAAATCATACGATAAATCATTTCAGAAATTCAACTCTTAAATTCTTTTACGATACGCTTACACTCGGCAAAGACTAAGCAAACTTATCACATCCGTTAACGACATCTAATACAGTCCTTTATTCATTTTCAATGTTCGATTACTTTTTACGTAACAAAACGTCAATTCAACATTCCAACTCTATCTTTCTAAATCCCAAGAAAAGACATTCGTCGACTAAGGCGTTCACACGTGCCCAACGTCAAAACATCGAGCGCGCTATCGTACCGCGACTCAGATGACATCCCG
>JABFOV010005321.1:0-12282 GCA_022817685.1 Aradophagus sp. ZL-2020
GTCCTTCTCCGTGTAGGAACCTTTCTCGACAATTCGGTCAAACAATTCACCTCCAGTGACCCTGCAATTTTTTTTATTAATCAGATTAAATTGATAAAATAGTAGCAAGCAAATTGGCTGAGATATAGAACATCTGAGAATTGATCAGGAAAAAAATAGATAAGACAATTATGTATTAAATATTACTTGAAATTGATAAAATCACAAATTAATAAATTAACGAAGTTCAATGTTAGTGAATAAAAGATTTTTTTTAATTTTTTTTCATTAATGGATTCTAAAAATTGTTTGATCATCTCAAGTAGGTCTACTTTTACATGTAAGTTTATAGAATAAATTTTTTTTTTTTTAAATGGATTTCAAATTCAAAAGCGTGCTTACAAAGGTGAAAGATGAAGGATTTTGTCTATTGTTTAAAGTGTCGTTGGAAGAAATTCGAATCTTCATGAAAAGTAAATGAATGGATAATTAATTACGTATAGATTTTATCTATAATCTAGTTTTATTGCCTGACAGTACAATAAAATGAAAATCACACAGAATCCCATCCATGATCCAAGCTGTTCTGACTCCTTGCTTCAAATCCAAAGCAAATTTAGTCATTGAATTTGATTTCTAGATTAAATACTAAGTGATTTTTTGTCGGGTTGACTTTTGATAATCGAAAGCATGTTAATGTAGATATTTACATTGAAATTGTATCCTTTAGACCTGGCTAATAGAAATCATTTCAATTTGAAAAGTCATTAACATATTAACGAATTTACATGTATTTCCACATTAATCTGTCTGCGGTACTAAAAAATCTATGAATTATTGGAATAAGTCGCAAAAATACTTTTAAAAATAATCCTACTTCATTCTTTTTCGATAAAATTTTGTAATTCCTGTACGTTACATAATATCTTGCGTGGTACAAATCTTTATTTTATTGATTTTTAATTGAGAAAGGAACAAGTGTTTTGATATGGGACACTTGAATATTCTATTATAAACAGAATTTCAAAATCATGTATATATCTATTGTGGCATTAATTTTAATACCACTTACAACAATGCGATAATAAATAATTAGTTGACGCGCGAACAATCACAATTCCGCGTCTATCAAGTTACGAAATAAGTGGCCAAGGTATACTTACAGTTCCATCACGAGGTAAACTTTATGCTTGTCTTCGAAAGTTTCTAACAACTGAACGATGTTCGGATGAGTTAACCTGTAATAAACAAACGATAAGGGCTAATTAAACGCGGAGGAAAGTGCTCGGTAAGGCTCGTACGTGCACTGATAATGGAAATTAGAAGTTGTATCACACGTGTATAAAAGTACATGTATATCGAATACAACAAACCAGATGACGCGTGTTCTTTTGAAAACAGGCATTTTTACGAGTATCGAACCGTTTGATCGGTTCATATCAATTAATCTACCAACAACTGAAAAACAATTCAAAGTATCTGACAAAATTCAATGGCGATTCGCGAAAAAATATGATTGATAGAAAAGTATGACTTTCAATTCGAATGACGATTCGATATTTAAATCGTTTCAAATGTGCAGACGTATTTAATTGTGCAAAAAGCAAGTAATTCGCGATTGAACGCAACAATCGTATTTTATCGTAGCGCCGGATTAAAAGCGAGGTGCTTTGAATTCGATTAAATTGTACTTCCGTTTTCGTCCCGTAATTCTATTTAATCGTTTTTCAGTTACTGAGCTGTGCCTGCATTGTCATTACAACATTCAGATGCACTTGTTCAAGTTTTGCATGCTCGTACATCTTTGCAATGGATTCTTCTTCGTTATCTTCACGTACAAGTGTAATCAAGCACGAAAGAAGATCTTTTTTTTAACGCTGTAAAATTGGGTTTCGTTAACTTTGAACAATCGTTTCCCCGCTGGAAAAATTTCACGAAGAAATTCTGACATAGGTAAAGCATGAACTCTGACCGCTGTGTACTCGCCCTACGTCAGATTCGCATTCCCAAAGGTGCTTTAACGTAAATTTGATATCAATTCGATATCGAAAGTAATTTCAGATGTATCGAATTGATATTGAATCTATATCTGGATGTACGTTTGCGAATGTCGATGCTGAATCGAGTATTGAATCGATATTAAATCAATAATAAATTGTTAATAATTTATTAATTACTATTGATTAATTATTGATTGAAATGCTAAATTAATATTGAATTGTCATTTATTCAATATTTACAAATATGTAAGAAATTAAATAGAATTTGTGATTTTACAATCTATTTTTAAAAAATTGCATAAAATTTGAAAAATTATTCAACTTATCGTGCGAATACTTTTTTGCACAGTTAGCTGCGTAAATGTCACACAACCAATATTACGAAAGTGATGTAATTATATACGAACGATCACCAGTGCAGTTTAATTGTGTAAATTTTTTCAGCTGGGAATCACTACTTGAATTTCTACTTACTATTTCGTCACATTATTATAGTATTTTTCAAAAACTCCAATTTTTTTTCATCAAAAACGTTTGATTCAACGATAAAAGTAGTTTCAAGTTGAATCTTGATCGAATCATGTTGGTTCATACTCGAATCGTCAATTATCAATTAATACACAAAGCTACAACTCGCTACGCCTCGCTACGACTAAGCGAAATGCAAACTAAATTAAAACAACTAATTAATTATGGCTCGACTTTAATCAGAAGCATGCGCTGCTTTAACGCGTGAGTCGGAACGAGAGGTGCAAAGTTATTCCCCAATTCATTCATTGTCGTAATTTTGCAACTCCCGCTTAAGCGCGGTAACGGTGCCATAAAAATACAACGAAGTGCATTGACTACCGCTCGCAGGTAGCTTTGGCTAATTGAAACGGCGTGGTATGGGGATGTATGTGTCTGTGTTTTATTCAACTTCCTTTCGGTGTATACGCGTATGTACAATTCCCTTGTTGCCAATACAAACAATTTTTTAGTTACATCAAGAAGAAAAGGCTGGCGATCGGAGAAGTTGATCCTCGCGGCGTTTAACGCGGAAATCAATTCGAATTGTGTAACACACAATAATGACGTAACATGAAAAGAAAGTAAAACATAAGGTAAAAAGATCGACTTGTTTTTGCAAATAAAGTTAACGCGCGCGATGTTAATCGAGTGAAATGTGGTATAACTTCATTTCAGCTTTACAATACAACAGTATGGATTGCAGTCTTGAATTTTCAATCAAATTATTCTTCGAATTTATTATTTTAACTGGTTGTTTCCGACGAATAACTCGTTTTCGTTGGTCTTTAGCGTTAACAGTTTTGGAACTATAAAATTTACAGTCTAAAACTACCGTTGCAACGGTCGTTTTTCTTAGTTTTTACCGCGTTTACTTTTTACTACTTTGTTTCTTCTTTTTTTTTTTTTTTTTTTTTTTTTTTTTTTTTGCCATCAAAATTTAACGCGCATGTCGTTTTAATATTGTCGTAATGTTGTTTTTACGCAGTCTATAACTTTAGCTTGTGTAATATCTGCCATTTAACCCTTTGATGAGCAAAACTGTGCCCATAAAAAATGTACACACAAAATTGAACGGATAAAAAATGATTAAAATTACAAATTTATTTAACGAGCAAGTAATTTAAATGAATCATATTCGTTCTCTATTCAGATGAATCATTTGATATCATAAAAATGGAAATTAAATAACAATTAATCGTTTAAGAATGAACAGTATTTACGATGTGAAGGTAAATTTGATATTTTACCTCAACACTTTTAGTCACGTGCGAAAAACGGAGAAAACAAGTTTTCATCAAAGCAACAAATAGTTTATATTCTGATATTATGCATAATGCATAAATGCATAAATTGCATAAAATGTAAAAAATGCATAAATATTAATATCGGATCCACATTTTTAAAGAAGCATTGCTCTGATTTTGATTCACCGTTATTTAAATCAACATTTGAAAGTTTATCAAATTTGTTCATTTAATATTTATTTGAATGTTGATTAATCCTAAAAACTGTACTCACTTGACAAACATTTTTAATACACGCAGCTTAAACCAATTTGTACTCATATTGCTATCGAAACAATGAAAAGCGTAATATAAAATCTTTCTTCTTTTTCATTTAAGGTAACAAGAATGGAAAAATACACTCCGTGGAGATCGTTAAAGGGTTAAACGGAATAGATAAATTGAGTACAATCTTGATACATAAATGCGTGTCTTCTATATTTTTCAATGAAAATAAATGTTTCGATAAACAAAACCGCTGATTATTTCACTTCAACGGAACGTTAGCTTTGTATTTTACGATTTCACGTAATTAATTTTGCTATAATACTGGACTACGGACTTTTGCTTATCAAGATCTTTTCTTCTTCCCTTTTGCTTTCCATGTAAATTTACATAAACGTTTTATACAATCGCAGCGGAAGATGCAAAATTTAAAATCATCGCATGTACACACTGAATTGCAAAGAGTCGACCCGAAAGTCGTATTAAAGACAATTACGAAACAAGTGCAAGTGATCAATATTAAAACACGTCGTGAAGCGTGCACTGGTGAAACTTTAGCAGAAGAAAAGACGGAAGAAAGTTAACGAAAGACTGAAATTGATCTTCGTTTTTTCTTTAAATTTGATTACAATTGATACTTTGTATGATTAAAAGTCGAATAAATCATGTGAAACTGAAATATAATAATGAAAAGTGATGACATTAGTGGACGAGAGTGAAACCAGGGTTTCGTTTTCGTCCGCTAAATGATTCAAAAGGTATCGGACTCAAATCGATTTTATAAACAAAAATAATAAAACGGCCACTCGCACTGCTGTGAAAATCGCGCACTCAATAACAACGTTCGATCGATTGATTAATAAGGTGCCAAAATAATACTCGCGCTATGTTAAAATATTCTAGGCAATGTTAGCGGTCCACCGAGGTTAATTGTTTCGTTAATTTTGTTAGTTGCAACGAATTATTAACTAATCGATTCATCGATTCTTCTATTTGTTCTCCGAAGGGTACACTAATGTTTCGATTGATCGTGACGACCGTATTTTTCTTTGATACGCTTATCAGTTTAATCTATACAATGGAGACGCGTTTTTCCCGATAAAAAAAAACTAACGATTTTGTTTTCCCGAGGAAAACAGCTCGTTATCAAACCGTGCCACTTTTTATCTTAATCCCAAAAACGATGCGCCCCGACGGCTGTCGATATTAGAAAACGTTTTAATTAAAAGACAAAGAAAATAAGTCGAAAATTAATATCTCGATCTTGATTTCTCAACCTGAACTCAAAAATGCACAGCCCCGAACAAAGGATAAAGTTTTGACAGCATAACGCCATTAATTTGCGCGGTCAAAGAAAAACGATTTCATAATCGCGATAAATCACTGCAATGAAATTTAGATTATTCTCGGCGATCGCGCGTTGAACAAAGTCAATTGTTACGTCGCCGGTTTAACGGAGACAAATTAAGGACGATCACTCCAAGAGAAAGAGAATTTCATGCTGCTGCTTGATTAATAGTCAAATTATAATTAGCATGTATATCAAGCTATTATATATTAAAAAAAATAAATAAATAAATAGGAATTTAATTAACCCTTTGCCTTACTTTTCTTTATGTTGCCATAGATCAAATTGGTCAACTTACCACAAAAAAGTGTACCACTTAAAACGAGACGTTCATTTTTTTTTTATTTGGAATTATATACTTCTCTCACAAAAACTGCGTCGAATTAAAATTTTTTTTAAATTACTCCATTACCTCGTACGTATTAACATAATTTCATATCCTTTGACTGAAATGTAAATCGTTTTTTGAATCGACATGCAGATTATAATTTGAATGTTAATCAAGTAACAGTACAGAATTTTGCTTTTGTCAAAAAAAAAAAAAAAAAAAAAAAAAAAGATCTTTTTAAACGACGGCGAAAAAAGTGAATAAACGTAAAAGACAAACCAAGACTGAGAGGTCGGAATCAAATAAAATTAATGGTCGCGCGATGGAAGTAATAATTAATAGGGGTGTGATCAATTTTAGCGAATCCCTCGAAACGTTTCGTTCGCGCTCGGCAGTGCTTTGTTCGTTCTATTCCTTTCTTCTAGGATGACGTTCACAACATTTGATTCGCGTATCTTATCGAGTCAACAATTAGTAAACAATGTGACCGTTGTACGCCGAGTCAAATTACTGTACGTCGCAATCGATTTGAATGTCGATGCCTCCAGACGGCAACGCGTGCAATTTAACCCTCAGCTCCAACTTTTTGTCAATTGATTCCGGCTGAAAAACGCATTCGGCGCGAAACGTTGGCCGCATTGCAATTTTTATTTTATCAACTTATAAATTCTTTACTCATTAAATCACGGTGTTGCAAAGAAAGTAGTAAAGAAATTCGATGAGTATATAACTGATGAGTGTTGTAGCAGAAGGGATAGTTAAAAAGTATTTATGAATTTTTTATTACTTTAAAGTGCAATGTAACTATATGTATTGAATATCGATTATTACATTTTGTTCTTTTGCATTTATTGCTTTTACAAAGATATTAAAAAAAAGAACACTTTTTATGTAGTCCGAGGGAACGCCTCTGTGTTAAAAAACGTCTTTCAACAAAAAGATATTTTTCTGTCATAAAACTGTGCCCTTGACTTGATGCATAAAATCATTAAGTGTACCAATTTTAGGATAACTATATCATTGAAACACAAAGTGAACAAATGCATAATTCAACAATTCTGAAAAGTCAATTGACTTGGACGTTTGTTTAATTTCCAGGCATTTTGCGCTGGGAAAAAAATGAGTTTCTGAAATTGATTCAAGATTGTAATAGAATGTCGATTGAAAAGAAGGAAAAAGAGAAAACAAGAAAAGCTCGGATTGGAGGGTGGAAACGAAGTTAGCGAGCCGAAATTGCTTTTCAGCGGGAGCAAAAGATCGCGCACGCCTTGGCGCAATAATTGCCGCGCCTTGCCATCTGGAGGCCTGGCTTCGATTCGCTCGACTTGAATCGAACGTTTTCGCGCGCTGATTGTCTGCCTTCGTTGGCCCATCGGCACTTACCATTGTCCTTCGCCACTATTATCCGAATCGAGCGGTCCGTCACCACTCTGTCGCGTCACCGATTCACTGAACCTACGGATGACAACACGCCTTGCAACATTATACACATTAAACAACAAGCCACGTTATCACAATACCCCCAAGTTATTCGAGTCAGCTCGCAATTCGGCTGCCTCGCCCTCTCTGTTACTTTTCTCCACCCCCCTCCCACTTTTCCCACGTTATATTCCACCCCCTACGTCCCTCTGTCTCACTTTCGGGTTTTTGTTTCTCTAAACGCATGTTTATTCAATTCGATTGTATCGCTTGTCGCAATCCCCTCGAAAGAAGCGGCGCTCACGCGCCGGACAAGTCGCATTGAATAAGTTTGTTAATAAAGCATAGGTGAAAGCGAGTTTAGTCGAGGCTGGGTTACGACGCTTATGACTTTATGTCCACATTTCGTTCGCCGGCGATGATACAAGCTTGGCTTTTTTTCTTTTTTTTTTTTTTCAATTTCAATCTTGCTAACCAGACTTGACATTGAACCACACGCTCGAACAGTGGTTGAGTAAATGATCCCGACTTCCTTGCGCGAGTATTGATCAATTTGAGATGCGTGATGCCGTGGACCCAATGGCCACGACGTTTGTTTTGGCTCCGATTTTTCTGTCCCTTCGGTGTGTCAAATTTTAAAATTGTATTGAAAATTTTATATTTGAACGTTGTTTAAATTGCAAAACGACTGAGAGTTACATTTTACTCTTAACATTTGTCGAAATCACGAAAAAATGGAAATTATATTATAAGTTCCAAGTAAAATCGCAAAACCATTTCGAATCAAATACTGCACTGCGATAAAAGTTTGCATTCTTCAAGTATAAGTATTGTAAAATTAAAATTGAATTTTGAAGTTCA
Organism: Aradophagus sp. ZL-2020; assembly: GCA_022817685.1. Lineage (NCBI taxonomy): Eukaryota > Metazoa > Arthropoda > Insecta > Hymenoptera > Scelionidae > Aradophagus > Aradophagus sp. ZL-2020. The sequence goes on from JABFOV010005321.1 coordinate 7,954, forward strand.
GCCGATGAAATTGCTCCGTTTCAAATGTAAAACCACCTCGTTGATCAGATTTTCAACTTTGACTTTAATTTTACGATTTATATGCTTCAGATGTATAGAATTTTTTTTCACGGCGAATTGAAATGCTATTTTCGATGTACAGTTTTTCATCGTGCGTTTATCCGGAGTCAATTCCAATTAAAATTTATTAGGAATGAGTGTGTTCTGGATTATGCAATACATCTTATTGCTCAAACGCATCGTTAGTTTAATAGATATGAGCAAGTGAATGTTTTATTGATTGAATAAGATGTATCACTAATAATTCTTATTAAATTAATAATTCAATAGGAAATATTCATTATCATTCCTTTGCTTCTTATACGTGTGCAGGAAGTTTCCAACGTTTTTTTCAATAAATTTAAACTTGGAAAATTTGGAAATAAACATCTTTATCTTTTTTTTTCTTTTTTTTACACGACTCGCAACAAACTGGGAAATATATATCACAATAAAAATAAAAAAGTACATGTTTCTACTCAGAATAAAAGAAGAACTTTTTATTCTCTTAAAATCAAATTCATATTATAAAGATAGTCTAAAAGCTGTCTTTATACACATATTTCACTTTACTTTGCACTTCTCTGCAACTTTTTTTTTCAAAAAAAAAAGTTATTAAAATCAAATATCACGTCGTAAAATGTTTTTTAAGTTTGAATTCATTGATAAAATTGAGAATTTCATATTGAAGAATTTAATTTCGTTATAATACAATAATAATTTAATGCAGCCTACAATTGAAAAAATTAACTTGGAAAAAGTTTATTAAAAAGAATTATTTACTTCATACTTTTGGTGTCGCCGTGCAAATATATTCGCAGTGGTATTTGAGTGATTATGTCGTGAAATTTAATTGAACGTCGGTATCATTTCTCAACCATTTTTCCAGCCAGTTAGGATTGCAAAACCAAGCCTGACGAGCGATTGGTTATCGCTTGGCGGTGACGCACGAGAATGCACATTTACTGCGCGCTTTCGCCCAATTCTAGCGTTTGTGTCAGGTATGTGAGAGTGTCATGACAAATGCACGCTGATAGACCAATGTCAAAACAATCAGCCATCCAACAACACGGGACACCTCATCTCAACGCCTAAAATGAAAATATTGCACAGCAACCTCTCTTTTCTTCTCGATATTCAGAATAAATACATAACAATTTTCCACATGTTTTTTTTTGCGATGAGTATATATTTTTAATAAATTTGACTACATAATGTCTAATGTCTACTAACAATAAAAAAAAAAAAAAAAAAAAAATTAAAAACATGCTGAATATAATTTGAATCAACGAATTTCTAACTAAATGTTTAATTCATAAAATACAAAGTAATTTCTAATTCGAATTCGCTGCAAAAATTTCTGCCTTTCATATACGTATCTTTCTTTGGACGAGGGAAATCGTACCGCGCCTCAAGCTGCTGTTCGCGGGTCTTAATTTCCATTTCGACACGACGACAGGATTTATTGGAGGCGAAACTTATATGACTAGAGCAGGACGCACGTTAATCAGACCGAAGTCATAAATGCGGGTATAAATAATAATCGACCATGTCGAGATCGCGTTTTCATTTAACAAGATTCCTCCTTGCGCTTTTGCGTCAAGATATTAAGAGAAAAGTCTAGTATTTGTCTTCGAACCTTGATTATTAATATGAATTGACACGGATTTATTATTACAATAGAATTTAGAATAAAAATTTAATTTTTTGTATGAAAATTTTTACGTGCGACAATTTGTTTGCAACAGTTGCAGTTGTTTAAAATAGATCAATAACCAAGACTGTATTAAAACATATTAAAAAGTTGGTACAAATTTTTATACATTTACATATCTTATTAATATCCCAAATCTTTTGTACTTTTTACGCGTTGAAAAAAAGTTGTATCAGAAATTTAAGTATTTTTCAACAGAAATATACTTTCAATACCTGCAACGAATTTAAGGAAAATCCCAATTTCTTCGTTAGAAATTCATCTTTTTCGATTCAAAATTGATCTAAGTTGGAATTCGTTAAAAATAAACGTTGCAAATTTCTTGCATTTATACTTGAGACTCATATTTCATTTGTTACTCGTAACCGTTTCGTTCTATAACGTTTCCCTATTGCTTTTTTAAACTGGAGAAAGCAACAAAAATAAAATAGAAAAAAAAAAGATAAGAAAAAGCGTAGTAATGCTATGATAGAACAGAATATGATAAGACAAAATGAACCACGTAGCCAGAAACGCGTTTCGATTTTTACCAATTATGCAAATTGTTGGTCGCGCTCACACCCATGCTAATGCGTACATTTGTTGAACGAAACGGTCAGAACAATATTTTCAAGTATCCTAGTTGCAAGTATTTTATATCGATTGATCTTAATAAATACGTTTTAATACATTTTTATGTCTTGAAAAGATTTATAAAAATTTTTTGTAGCGTTATATATGTTTATCAAACTTTGCATTTTTATTAAGATGTAACTTTTCAATACCTACAAACTAAATTGTCACATATTATTAAAAAAACACAACAGTATAATTACCACGAATTTCTAAATATTTTCGAACAAAGAGAACACTTCCCAAATCAAGCCAATTTATGCGATTCGGTATAAGATGCAAATAATTTCTGAGTTAAAAAAGTTAAAAAACTCACTCTTTTACTCTTTCTTTAACGCCTTATTATTCCGCATAGATAACACTGAAAAAAATTGTATAATGTATTCGTCGATTATATTCGTTTTCGTATATAAGAATATCGTTCTACGTTCTCCGTGGGTGATGCGCACTTTTCTAATGCGCAGATTATTACTCTTACGTATTACAAGAGTCAAATGTACCGCAAAATGTGTAACAAAAATTGTAGCACTTTTTTTTTCTTCAGGAATAAAATTAGAAGTTAGTTTTGTGAAAATTTCAAAGCGAGTGAAAAATCATTTCGCAAGCTAGATCGGTCGGTTGGACGATTGCCGGCCATTTAATTACCCCCTGGCCCTTCGGTGGACCCGGCTTGAAATATGATGCTGAGTATCTTCTGTCGTAAAAACTCCGCCAGGGATCATCCCTAATTGACGTCACTGTAGAAGCAAGCGCCGAGGGATCGGATTGTGATGCAAAGCGTTCCTTACAATCCAATTCCTCGTTCGCTCGTGGGGAGACGTGTTTTATCTTGGGACACGTTTTACTTAAAATATTATTCTTCAGACTAATAAAAAAAAAAAGGAAAAAAATAGAAAAAATAAAATAAAGAATAAAGGATAAAAATGGGGGACAAAAAAAGATTAAATAAAAGAACGATAGGCTTAATCCGGGCGGTGAGCATCGCTTCTGCCCATTCACCTGTGAATTTCGTATGGCGTTAAATGTCACGTTTCGTAAACCTGACAGTGGCGTGATATTTTTGCCGTGAGTCAAATCGCGATTTGACCGTTCATCGAAATTTCCCCCACTAATTTTGCAACCCTTTTCTTTTCACTTTAAACTATTGCAACTTGGATAACACCTTTCGACTCGACGCCAAATTACTTATATCTTCCGAAGCTACTAAAATTTCAATTAAATTTATGTTGTAAGCGTACTTTAAATTGATTGCTCCATCTTTTGAAGGATTTAATTAAAATTGAATAAAATAGCAATTTTATAAATGACCCATTCATAAAGCCCATTTCAAATTTGTAGTATTAGTAAATGATACAAAATAAATTCGTTAAGGTAATAAGGATTTGATTCGTCCATTCGTAATTACAATAATTTCCCAATCAATCATTCTTTGAATTGTGATCTTTTCAGAAAAGTATCAATAACATCTGTTATTGATTTATTTATTAACTATGCATGAATGTATTATTAAGATATCTTGACTTCGACATAGCTATTCCAAATCAGCATTTTTTCCAGCAAAATTGAAATACTGACGATGTAATAATGAATTAAATATTAATTTTATTGCTCCGTCAGACGAAATCGTTTGTCATGGAAACGTTCTTTTGTTGCAAAATGAAAATGAAAAGAAAAGAAAAAAAAATAGAAGGGAAGGTTCGAATTCAGCTCGTTTTCCACCGGCCGAGATATTTTTGGACTCCTTTCTTCTTTTTAAATGCGATGATTGATTGCCCAAACGCAAATAAACCACCGACGCTGAGTTAATGAATATCAAGATAGCGTATCAATTTCGAATTTCGACACATCTGCGCTCCTCTTTCGTGCCTTCCCCACTTGGTTGCCATCATTCCATGGTGGTTGCCGAATTCAAGCTCACGCGCGGTTACGTGGCCCCGCTAATTACGCTGACAAAGGTCATAAAT
>JABFOV010005322.1:0-12278 GCA_022817685.1 Aradophagus sp. ZL-2020
CACACATACACGCGCGCGCTCGCTCAGACACACAGACACACCTAAGTTTCATTATGTATATATTTAAATTCTAACATGGCATTTTGCCATGTTCCAAATTTTTGTTTAAATTTTCGGTTTTTGAATTTTAAAATTTTACGTTGCCAAAAGGATTAAATTTTCGATTACCATGTTTGGTTATTTTATTTTACCTTTTTCCTTTTTAATCATTTTGTTTTATATTTTTCGTTTCATATTTTGGACTTCCCGAGAGTTGAAGAAAAGGGTTTTGTTGAAGCTTCAACTGTTGAAGAATTTGGGAATTAAACCACCCTACAAATCCTACATCCTAATTCCGTCATCCTTGTTCCTATCAAAATCCTTGGGAAACCTCTGTGGGAAGGTATTGGATACGTCTTGTTGGAAGTCTCAAGTGTTTGGAATTATGTTTTGCGTTTTGACTGACAACAAACGGAGTGTCAAGCTGAATGCGATTCCTGGCTCGAACGAAGGGTTGTCAGTCAAGTATAAATAATGTTCAAATTTATTTTTTATTATTATCACTTTGGTTTCATAATTCACTCAAGTTAAGGTTAACATGACATATGTAAACTCAACGCGAGAAAGGTCACGAGCGTCATCTAGATAGCCAATTTGAATTTTTCCAATCTCGAGTAATTCTGATTTTTGAGTCGTCACAGTAATGGCGCTGTAGACCAAAGTTTTTTGTCTAGCAGCACTTATTTTTTTGACAACCGTCAAAACAGCGACCAGCTTTGTTGAAAAAAAGAAAAAGATTTTTATTAGAGAATTTGTGTGTTTTGATGATGGGTAATTTTCTCGCCGTGGGCGATGTAATTTTTGAATTGAAGGCGCTTCGTGACCTACTTGGTGAGTGATTGTGTCTTGTGATTTTTTTAAATTTAGATTACCGAATTTAGTAATTTTTGTCGTTGCTCGAGTCAGGCTCTTGAAGTCCTTTCAGTTTGTATTCTTGTTTCGTATCTTGAATAAACCTTTGACATGATTTTATAATTTCTGGTCTTGAATTCATTTACATTAAATTTTGGTTTGACTTTAAGATTTAAACATAATTTTGAATTAAATATTAAGTTGAGTTCTGAGTTTAATTTCGTTTTGAATTTACAGTATAATATAACGAGGAATTTGTTCATTCTTTTAGCATTAATTTAAATTAAATGCAATTCAGTTTTTAAATCAAGTTAATAAATTTATTGTAAAAAAATATACATCTCTACCTGAAATGATACTTACAAACACTGAGGAATAACAGTTTAAATGGTAGGACAGGAAACTGGCTCAAACTTCATTCAAACATTTTCTTTATGTAGACCTTGTTTTATTCATTCTTAAAATTACAAATTAACTCTTTTGGTTCCTCGCTACTGAAATTTCTTTGTGTTTGAAAAATTCACTGTGGCTTTTCAAACATGGCAACAAAATATATAATACATTTAATGTGATTGACACTCAGTGTTGACTCTCATCTTGCAGTACCTAGTGAAAGAATGTCCTTAATCGTATTCAATTAATTTACCAGTCCCTTTCTAACAACAATAACTCGGTGGCAAAAGTTTTGTCTTTTCATAACACAAAGAAAATAGCCATAAAAAACTACACTTTTATTTTTATATTCCAAAAATATAATTTCACAGAATTTCACTGACTGATCGAATAATTTAATTTTTCTAATAACACTGACTTATACAAAATTCAATCTTTTATTACATAACAACTCTTTCTAAGGCTAAGTTTAGCAGTCCAGTAATATTGTAAAAATAGTTAAAGAAATTATGATTGCTCTCCAAATTCATTGATACAAATGAAGTACTTGCACACTCATGCTTCTCAAATGTAAACACTAACACGCGCATTATTCCCACGCTAATCACGCAGAGACGATGCCCCCGGACTGTCGATGTCCACGGACGGTACATCTTCGTAGACGATGTCTACGAAGATGTACCCGGCAGGTTGAGTTAAATTAATATTTTTATTTTCATTCAATTTCTGTGCATCCCTTACGCCATGTTGTGAGTCGAAAAGTAGCTTGACTATCAGCAGTTGTGTTCGCAGGAACAACCGCTCTTGCTGGAAGAACTGCTGGAGCAGGAAAAACGCGAGCAAGAGAAGCAACAGCAACAACAGCAGCAACAAACGGTTGAACCTTCATCGTCTGGTGGGGCATTGCTTAGCGACAGCGAATTCGAGCGTCTTCGCGCCGATGTTCTTGGCTCAACGTCATTGGCGTCTCCTCCGCAACGAATCGCCACAGCCGTCGCGGCATCTTCCACAATCACCATTCCCGGAGCGGTGACAAACATCAGACCGGCCTGCGTTTCAAGGCCCGCCAGTACTACCAACACCACGTGGTCACCAGGGGTAACACCAGACCCAGCAAAAATCAACATTCAAACCCCGAGGCAGCCCATAGCCACACAAACTCCGCCAGAATGTAAGAATTATTTATCGGTTTTATTTTCAAGAAAAAATATAGACAGTGTAACAAAAACATGAATTAAATTAGTGAATTTATTGTAACATAAACTAATGCGTAATTTGTTGTTTTTTTTTTTTTTTTACATATATATTTGGATTGTATAATGCACGTGGACATACCTAACTCTTAAATGACCAAGTGGGTCTAATAGGCTTAGAAATAAAAACTTATGAAAGTAGAGTTTGATTAATCAAGATAAAGATATTGAAATTTACATGTATAACATAGATCATTGATGGAAAAAGTGGATATAAAATTGTAAATCTTAAATTGAGTTATATTGATTGCAAAATGTCAACTTGAATTATGCACGTAATGCGCGCGCATTTGCGTTGACATACCTCACTTCAGATTGTACTTAATAAAATGTAACTTCATGAAATGTATTTTTGATTAGCGAGAATAGCGACATTTAATATTCCACACATGCCAGCACCGCCTGTGCCGCCAGATAACATTGTATCTGAACACGATCGACAAGTTGTTGCACAGTACGAAATGTGGATACAGCACCATCAACGTGTTTTACAACAGCAACTGAAATATTATGAAACTGAAGTACAGAAACTTCGTAAAGCAAGAAAGGTAAATTTAAATTAATAATTTATATTTATAATTAATATTGCAACAAATATAATATTACATACATTTAATAATACAGTTTTTTTAACTAATTTAACAAATAAAAAAGATTACATAATTGATATTATTTTTCAATTGCCAAATTATCTAAATATTTTTAAAAATAAAAACATCGTAACATTTCTTTCAAAAACTTATGTTTTTTTCTCATTCAACCACCTTTCATATTTTACAGTCGCTGAATAGTAAGCAGCGTCAGTTACGAAAATCAGGCAACGAGCTAAGCGACGCAGACGCGGCGGAATTGCAGCGTATCACTGGCGAGCAAACGGCGTTACAAAAGCACTTGGACTCAAGTCGAAAACAGTCTAGGCAACACAGCATGCTTGTGCAGGAGTACGAAAGCAAGAAGCAGCAGCGCCAAAATCAAAACCAAGCAAACAGTGAACCGTGTTCGCCACTGATGTCACCGTCTCAACATTCTTCACCAATGCACAGTCCTGCGGGTCTTGTGTCGCACAGTCCTGGTCCTGGAAGTGTACCTTCATTGGTTCAACATTCACCTGTTGCGTCTATTGTTCAGCACAGTCCGAACCCGCCAATGCTCCAGCACAGTCCAGGCTCGTCACAACAGCAACAGAACACAGGAACGATGTCGCCGCACAACACGCAGCAACAATCACCACGTATCGGCACGCCCCACTCACAGACGGGTGATGAAAGTCCATTCAGTCCTGGTGTAATACCGTCTCCTGTGATTTGCGGCCCTCCTGGACCGCGGATCACGTCGCCACAACATCGCACCGCTGTCAGCGGTAGAATTGCTACGAGTCCTGGTGCGTTTTCTAGTGACGCTAGAAACGCACAGCAGATTATCAACGAACAGGGCGCCCGTATGCACTCACTACAGCAACGTTTCATTCGACCTGGCGTGGTTAATGATGGCGCCCAAAGACCACGCATGCAGTTGCAGGTATTTGTTGAGCTTTTTTTTCTATTATTGCATGGACCAAAATATTATTATCAATATTTGTAAAATATGGCCCGATGAGATTAAGGGACATTAGAGTGACCTCAGGGGTACCGCAAGGTTCTCACCTGGGGCCTCTACTGTTCCTTGTTCTCATAAATGATATAGATCAGGCTACAGGTATACTGAGAATTCTATGGAAGACTGCATTGCCTTACAGCATTGCGTTAACTCATTATCAGTATGGTGTGATTTGAATAAACTATCTCTGAATATTTACTTATTTATTTCGTCACCCGTTTGGTCGCCTTCTTATCAGGTCTATATTGATACTTTGGAAAGGGTACAACATAAATTCTTAGCTTATATAAAAAAGGGAAATATTTTATTAATTTTCACAATCATTTTTAGCAGCAAGGTGGCATAGTTTACGGTCAACGCTCACCTTTGAGTTCTCCACAACATTCTCCACAAACAATGTCAACCCTGACTCAACACCAACAAATACTCCAACGGCAACAAATAATACAGCAGCAACAACAGCAACAGCAGCAACATGACGTGAACGTTTCTGTTTCACAAGATAACACCATCGCCCAGCGAACACTTCAAATGGTCCAACAGAGACAACAAATTCTTCAGCAGCAGCAACAGCAACTGGCTCAACAGCGCCAGCAGTTTTTGCAACTTCAACAACAGCAAGTTGCTCAGCAACAGCAGCAACAAGCCAGTCAACAACAGCAGTCCCAGCAGCAGCAACAACAATCGCAAATGATGCAAAAGCCACCAAGTTCACCGATGCTGTCCCAGCCAGTCTCATCACCTAGTCCACAACTTCACCAACAAATGCAACAGAATTTCGCTCAACCTCCGAGTTCGCCAATAGCGCGTAGTCCAATCGTTCAACCACCTTCAATGGGCTCGCCGATGCTTCAGCAACAGTTAAACCAACAATCTTCTCAGCCGCCTAGTCCCATGAATTGCAGAATGCCCCACCCTCCAAGTTCGCCAATGTCTACGTACCAGCCTCCGAGTCCGATGGCACGAAGTCATCCATCAACTTCGCCGATGCTTCAGCATCAGCTTAGTAACGCCCATCATCCCCCAACCTGTCAGACTCCAAACTCACCGATGCCTAGAAGTCCAATGGTTGGTGGCTCTCCATTACAAATGCAACGTCGGCAGAGTAGTGGTAATAGTCCTGCTATGCCTGATAGACCTCAAAGCGTCGAAAATCCGGGAACCCCAAGGACTCCGCACACACCACTGACCCCACATTCGGGATTCAATCAGACTAACCATGGAAACATTGAGCAAGAACAGAATATGGATAATATGAATCGTGGGGGCGGCGGTGGTAAACATTCCGCTATAACTCCTCTGCCAATATTTGGTCGATTTGGCTTTTTTAGATTAGGTCTTCGAGGTGGCTCACCCATGTGGTCTGCAAAAGCCGAGTCCAGTAAAGGCAAGATTGTAGAGCCCCAGCTTGGAAGCGTTAATGATGACAAGCCTAATACTTCAACCGTCGTTCACAGAAAAGTCGCAATTTCTCAATCCAAAATGAACTCATTGGTCTGCGCAGATTACAACGATTTTGATGATGATTCTCACACTCCACCACAAACACCACCTGTGTCTTTGGAGGATAATAAGCCAGTCGGATCATCGAGTCTCGCGGACGCGGTTCCATTGTCTCTGGAAAGTCCTATTGACAAATTGGACGCGATTGCTGATACCACTGATTATGACGATGATAAGACCATTGTCAATACAGAGGTCACTCTTAGTTCGACGGCACAGAAGGATCAAGACGATATCACAGATATGGAGCAGTTTGGGCATTCAGAGTTAGTTGACGTGATATCTGGTACACTTGAATCCGAGATGCAGGAGGAATATGTGCTTTTCGCATCGGTGGACCATGACGTTGTTGTTGACTTATCAGTGGACAGTAATGATTCATTAGGCAACGCTTTAGTAAACGACAATAACCAGTCTGACGATCTTGTACAAATTCTAGAAATAGAACACTCTTCCGATATACAGCCTGAGGAGGACCTCAGTGACGATGACCTAGTGTCTTCAAGGTCAATCCGTAATAAAAAGAATTTAAAATTGGACATAATGCGTCGGGTTTCAGAGGCGCCAGATTGTCCAGACCAGGTCGTGGAGCTTGACGTCGATCCATCACCAAGTTCCTCAGGCTATTTGACAACGTCATTGGATCAGGAGTTTATGGCTTCCTTGGTTAATGAAAGCAGCGTTATGATTATCGATTCAAATACAAAATCGCCGGAACAGAGGGAAGAAAAATCAGTACCAAAAGAGGAAAAAGTTGGAAAGGTAGACAATATGGAGGAAATTGTCAAAGCAATCAAAGTAAAAGATCAAAATACGAAATCAAAAACGCTTAAGGTCGAGGACAAGGTAGAATCAAAGGATGAAAAGGTGTCAAAAGCTGAGCCGTCCACGAGTAAAAGTGCTTCCGTTAATGTCAAGTCTTCGGTGACGCAAAGCGCCATTAAGTCGGCTAGTGCCAAAGGCTCGTCCATGTTATCCGCATTAATCAAGGAGCCACCGTCCACAAACGTTGAAATAACTGCCTCTGTTATGGCGAACATTGTTACCGACGCAAAAATAGCTGCTAGAGTTACTCAAAAAATAGAAAGCTCAACTCCGAAATTAGACCCGCCAACTGTCGTATCTCCCAACACTTCGTCCAGTCCACTTAATGTACTTGACAAGAACAATTACGAATCCTTCACTGAAGTGTCGAGCTCATCCAACGTCAGTGGAAAATCCAACAAGACCAATCCAACAGAGAAGGTGAAACTGTTTAGCGGAGGTCAAGTTCAGCCTACATCTGTGACTATGTCGCGGCCAAAAATGTCCATCCCTGATTTAACACAAAAAGAAACATATAAATTAGGCAAGTCAACAGAAAAAACATTGGATAAAAAAACGAGAGACAATTTAAAAAGCGAAATCGACGCAACAACACAAAGAAAGGACGAAAAAACTATATCCTCGGAAACTTTTAACACAACAGATGAGCTAGAGAGCATGCTTGAGGCTATTCACAATCCGGCAGAGAACAGCGAAAAACGCAATGGTGAGAAGAAAGGAAAGACTCTGACAAAGGCGGAGACGTCTTCACTTAAACGAGTATCACCTTTAACCGACGATCTTTCTCTAGTGAACATTTTGGAGAATGACAACGAGTGTGACGACAAAAAAGAGGAAAAAACCGTCTTCCTCAAAATTCAAGAGACTGATAAACCGAAAGAAGCGGAAGTGTCCGTATCAAAGACTAACAGTTCTGTTACCGTTTATACTACAACCAAAGAAATGTGCTCATCTGACAGCAAGAAGCCTCTCAATTCACTAGAAGAAACGTCCGAGGATATTCTGGACATGTTACACAATATTATCAGTTCCAAACCAGAGATGAGCGATCCGAATGAAAAAGCGAGAAAGAACTTGATTTACCAACTACCCACGCCTTTGGATACCCTGCCAATCAACATCCTCCAGGACTCTTTGTCGGACTTGGAACAGGGAACTTTGGCAAAGACAGAAGAAGAGGAAGAACAACGTTTGAAAACAAGTCAAAACACACCAGTCAGCAGCATAAATTCTACAGAAGTGATAACCACTACTACCATGGCAAGTGTAAAAAAGAGTTCGCCAGTTACTACAACCACCACTGTTAGCACCGTAACACAACAGTTGCAAAAACCGATATTATCTCAACAAGCGCCACCCCATCTTTCGCCTCTATCGAAGCCAACGGAACTTACGTCTAATGTCGTAAACGTGTCCCACCAGCTTCGTGATCTATTGTCTTCCTTACACACCAATTCACAATCCTGTGCCAGTGGTCCATCGCAGAGCACTGTAGCGACAATAGTATCGTCACTGAAAAACACTGGACCCTCTGCAATCAACAGCAATAACACCACCAAGTCACTGCTGCAGAGCAGTTTGCCGGTAACGTCAGCGCCACTGCTCAATAAGATGATAGACGCTGAAGCGATCGCTGCAGTCACAACCAAAGACTCTATGGTTGCGGTCATGACTAAATCTGTGACTTCAGCTGAGCAATTCTTTCGGCTCACCACCTTGAGCAATATTCAGAGCCAGACGAGCAGCGCGATTACGTCGAGATCGGTCAACTCTGGAGTCTCCATCACATCAAACGCCATGCTCAATGCCATGCTGGCGGGCGCCAAGCCAAGCATAGCTGGACTTAGAGCTAACACTGTCTTGACGCAAACGAGTAACTTATTGAGCTCGGTCAAACCACCTAATACATCAACAATTCAGAGGACGCACAATGTTCAGACAGTTTTACAGGTTTCATACATTTTTTATTGATTTTTTAGATTTATGTACATACTGAAAAAATGTTATTACATCAGATTAATTTACACAGTCATCGGTAATATATTATCTGTGATTTCTCATCACAGATCATTGTTACAAGACTTAAGACTTATAAAACTTACACTGCTTACCAGAATTATACAACCGTCTTGATAATTGAAATACAATTTTTTTATGTCAAAATTAAATTTCTATTTTTTATCACATTTTCATCAGATGTGTGCAATTTTTTCAGTGTAAAATCTTCAAATTATAGCACTACAATTTTAGGTATAAGTTTAATTTTACCCAAATTGAACATATACCTATTATGTCTTCATTTCATTTGTTGTTGTTTTTTTCTTTCCTTTTTTTCTTCTTTTTTCTAATATTTTACTTTAATGAAACTTAAAAGATAACAAAACTATTTAAGAAAAGAATAAACTTTACTGTAGTGAATTGTAAAAATAAAATTTAAGACAATTACGTTAAAAAAAGTACTGCAAGTAATAGCGAAAATAGTACACATTAAAGTTTTGTTGATTCTGTGTATCGTTTCACTATTAAAAACAAATTTTACAAACAGGTGAGTTCGGGAACATCTAGTGCTACTCGTGTTGTTGTTACTACAAACGCAACTACATCTGCAATAAGTTTTTCTTCCAAGCAATGTGTACGCACAGTTATACCACCAATGGTTACGACAATCTCAAACTCCACTAGTGTTACTACAAGTATTTTGCAATCAACTTTATCACAACCGCAATATAAATCAACGGCCATTTTATCGATTGATTCGAAAAATGAACCTGATGGTAAGTCTGCATTATTAATCAACAGAAGTTTAATTTGATTGTTCAATTTTATCAACTCATAACTAAGGTTTGAAACTATAACGAATATCGATTGATTTGACTATAACGAACATCGATTTTCAAAATAAAACTAAGTAAAAAATATTTTAAAATTCTGAAAGATCCAACCAATGTTATCATTTTTTGTTTATATTTTTATTTTCAATATAAATTAAAAATAACAATAAAAATAGTTTAAAAATGTTTTGATTTACATTTAGGTAAAAAAGATAACGATAGTCCTTCAAAAGGATCCTCTATAAGCGACAAGACTCCAAGTTCAACGCAATCCGATTCAGATTCGAAAACAGTTACTACTAGTGCGTCACACCGCATAGAGGAATCTCAAAATGTTCTTTTAAAACAACTGCTACAGAACATTGCAAACACACCAATGGACAAAGATCCAGTAGCTCGACCAGTTGCTTCACTGATTCCATCTTTCATAGGCGATTCAGTTACAAACAAAGCCTCTTTAAATGTAACACACAAGCAGCCTCTAATCAGTAAGGAGACCTCTTTCCTCGCGGAAGGTGAATCGTCAAAGACGAGTACGACTCTTGAAGATGTGCTCAAGATTTCTGGAGGTGTGTCTTCAGTGACAAAGATGTCTTTCGTATCACAGTTGGCGAAGCAACCGCCCCAGGCCACGATTCAGAAAACTTCTGCTCCGACAATGACGCCACCTATTGAGATCGCGAAGTCAATTACATCCAGCGGTGATGCGCCGAAATCAAGCACGCCACCATTTTCACAGGTTAAATCTTTTACGCCAAAAGTGGCGCCACCACTGAAGTCGCCGGTGGCACCTCAGCCAAAAATCGTGTCACCCAGTACGGATGGCCAACAGCAGTTACAACAGCAACAATTGTCTGTGAATCGAGTGGTGCCTAGTCCAACCTCGCAAGTCTCAACAACGCTGCCTTCTGTGCCTCCAAAAAATCAGTTTGTCATGCAAGCACAACAATCAGTGCAGCAGCAGCAACAGCAAGCACAGCAGCAGCAACAACAGCAACCGCAATCACAGCAGCAAGTGCCACCAGTGCCTCCACCTCGCGACTCAACATCCCCATTACCTCCACCACCTCAAGTTAATATAACCCATATGGCACAACCGCAGCAATCGCAGCCAGCGCAACCGACCCAGCCGCCACAGCCATTACAGCCGCAGCCGCCACAACAACCACAGCAGCAACAGCAGCAACAGCAACAACAGCAGCAGCAGCCACAGCAACAGCAGCAGCAGCAGTCTGCAGGTGTAACGCCACCTACTCAGGTACCACAAGGTGCAATTACACAGCACACAGTGCCTTTGGTGGAGGTTAAAAAGGAAGTCGTCGATGAGGTGCTCTCATCAAGCACACCCATCCAGATGAATGATACCAAAGACTTTCTAGCTACCAAAGAAGAAATCGTTGATGGGGGCATCGATGATAAAACTGGTGAGGTTTTAATTAATTAGATTTATGTAGAAATTAATTACATCCTGTGCTTTTTTTATTGCACTTTTCTAATATAAGAGCGCTCTTCTAAATAAATGCCACAATAAATTTTCCAAATGACATTTTTTGTCTATCGTTTGTCAACAGATCTCAAAAAATTAAAACGAAGACAATACCAACAAAAACGCAGACAACAAATACAAGGCAAAGACGCCACAATCGCGCCTCAAAAGAAGCGCGCGCGTAAAATGTCCCGACTTGACGAGGATTATGACACCTTCATTGATAATTTGATGATCCAATTGCGACAGTTGCCGACGATGGCATCGTCGGAGCCACTCCTTAGTAAAAATTACGGTGTCTGCCCGATTTACGGTTCGGGAAACCTCTTTAAGATTGGTAGCCTGAAAGACTACAACACAAGGATGGGCGAATTTACTGGCACGTACGGACATGCAGTCCTCCCAAGGATTTCTGATCATTACAACACTCAGCCGTTTGGAGATTTGGAGCCCCTACCCCCACCGCCGCCCATTTCTACGCAGCGTGGCTTTTATGAAGAGGAATTTCCACCTTTGAAGCTAGACGATTGTAAGATTGCTAACATTTTTTCATTTTTTATTTAGGCTAAAAAAATTTTATCATACTTTAAAGTGAACAAATGTAAGTTTTGCATCATACTATTATAAAATTTATTTGTATCAACTTGAATTGGGTGAAAAATTACTTATAATTACAAAAAAGATAAGTAAATGCAATAGTAAATATTACAGTTGAAGTTGCATGTTAAAAGACTGAACATTTATATTAAAAAAACGCTTTTTGGAAACTGTTAGAATTTTTGTGAAATGCCGTTTTTAATAATATAACTTTTTTTTCAGCTGATGATAAAAAGGAAAATTCACTAACAATAAATCGAGATATTGACACACCTGATACAATAGTCAGTTCTTCATCACCCGAGTGCGTGATTCCGGAATTCGTTCACCGGTTTCCAGGATTAAAATTAATAGAGGATGAATCAGATGAGGAATCTGAATGGTTGAAACGGGTTTCACCAGTGATACCACTTATCTCTCCGATTCCAATACGTCTTAAGCCTGGCTATATCAACAAAGATATTACTAAACAGGATAAAGAAAACTTTGGGATATCAAGGTAAATAACACTATCTCAAGTAGTGAAATTTTCTGGAAAATGATTTATGCTGTTAATAAACAGTTATAACTGACTCTTATCATTTCTAATGACTAAAATTATTTGCTTTTTTCAAATAGTCTTTCCAGGCTGGGAAAATCACCACCAGTGCCTTTGCGCGAAAATGGCAATGTTACAGTAACCTTAACATTAAACAGTCAAGCGGCAGATGATATAATGGGCGTACTCAAGGATTTGGCAAATATTTTGAATATTGCACCGCCGTCTGGTTATCAAATCGTAGAAAGAACTACAACTCCTCCAAGTCAAAAGTTGGGTCTATACAGAATTAAAGGAAAAGATGGCAAAGAAGGAGGTGCGTATTTAAATTAAATTGTATTATTTCCATTGTCTTTGCTATATTC
>JABFOV010005323.1:0-12276 GCA_022817685.1 Aradophagus sp. ZL-2020
GAGCAGAGAGACGCGGGACACGGGGGGCGAGAGTGAGGGCGGGGTGGGGAGGGAGGGTGGCGGGGGCGGGTGGGCGTAGGGGGTGGGGGGGCAGAGGGGGGGGTGGGAGGTGGGGGTTGGGGAGAGGCGGACGGGTGTGCCTGGTGCGGGTGGGACGGGTCGGTGGCGACCGGGGGGCGACGGGAGGCGGCTGGTGGCGAGGGCCAGGTGGGTGGGGGGGAGGGGGGGGGGGGGGGGGCGAGGAAATTCGACGAAAACTGTAAGAGGCGGGTGCGTTCAAGGGGTGCAAGGAATTTGATAAGGCGACTGAATCGCGCGGTGACCTTAATTTGCTGGTAATGGGGTTTGGGATTGGTTGGACGACATTTTTGTGACGACTGTTATAGGAAGGGGGAAACGATATATTTTAATGCGGGACTTGTGTAAGTTTTGAATATGGTCAGTGGTTGGTGAGGAAATCATATATGTAGTATACATACTGAAAGAGTTTGTACATTTATAATATATTATTTAATGAAGGGCAAATGAGTATTAAGTTGGTACCTTGAAGAGCTGCCAACGTAAAAAATATATTTCAAGTACGACGTTTTTTTTTGTTGAAAAAAAAAAATATGTTGGTATCATTAGCCAACGGTGAATGAGTACCAATATTAAATTTTAAAATAAAGAGAAAATATAAATATACATCAAATAACTATATATAATGATGACATTTATAATTATTTACGTATTAAAAAAGTAATTTGATAAAAAATCATTGCAACTGTACTTTAAATTTCAATCTAAACTAAGAAAAATTTGCGATAAGAACTTGCGTTCTCAACGTTTAGTAAACGATAGGTTAATATTAATGATTAGTTAATTATTATTCAGTTTACATTTACTAATATTGCCATGTGACATACATTTCACATTTGGATCTTTGACATATCTAATTGCCGAGTTCAAATTATCGTATTGTAGACGTACTACGTAGAGTGTTTGCGAAATGTCTGTCGGATGTTAACCATGACAATTCAAATGCGATATTTATTATACAAATTGACAAAGAACTAATTTAAATAATAATGTCTAATTATAAATTATTACATCAAATACTGAATTATAATGATTGCAATAATTATTGAAAAAATAGATTGCTAAATATATATATAATCTAGCATAAGTAATAATGTAAATAAAATAGTATAAATAAATAATCTGCTATGGCCTAGATGTTTTCATCAAAATTTTAGCGATACAATAAAACGAAGTAATTTTTCACATACAGTAAAAAGAGATTTAAAACAGAGAACTCAATCAAAAAATAATCATGGAAAAATTAAATTGTACACTCGGCATTTGTAAACAGTTACATACGCCATTTAATTCATATTAATAGTGAGTTTTTCCTTTTATCTTTTATGAAAACACGAACAATAACAGGATCAAATTACGTTACAGCGTTCGGATGGCGCATGACATAGCAAATATCAAAAGCTGTAAGCAAGAGAGTGTAAATAATACAAACATTTCTAAAGAAAAGTCTTAAAAAAGTAAAATCGCTATATCTTTGTAGAACATCTTCCATTTTAAAAATCGATTTTTTTTTTTTTAAAACTCAAAATGTAGCCTTTCAAGCTTTTCGAACGAGAAAGCTGAAACTACTTCAGAAAATACATTTTCACAATTCATTGTACATTTCACATGAAACTTCACACATTTACGGACGTTTCAATGCACGAGAAACAAATTTCAAATCCTCCCCTAGAATAATTAATCAGACTGTCATATGAGGAAAGAAGAGAATACGTATGGAAGAAGTCGATTTTTTTTTCACGAATTCTAAATTTGAATCAGTCGAAAAAAGAGCTTATATTGAGCCGTTATCCGAGCTTCAAAACTAATAAGTAATAAACCGATTAGCTACGTTGAAAAAATACACGAAAATTACAAACAAGTGAAAACACACTTAAATATAACTTTAATTAAATCTAAGTCAATTTGATAAAACCGTAAAATATTGAATTAATTATGGATGCAGATTTTGCAGAGTGGTTTGCAGTAACTGCAATCACCAAAATATTTTCAATTAACAACAAAAAAGTTAACCGACGTAACAAACCATAAAATTGTATATCACAAAAATCATTTGCCCCCCCCCCTCCGTTTTCTTTTTCTCTTTTTTATTCCCGTCATCTCCTGATATTTTCTTTCGTGCCAACTCTGACTCTTTGGATCTTTCGCGGAATGATAATCTGGCGTTATTTCGACGCAGCGGGCCGTGGAAAGCGAGACATTGATGCGTGCATGTGACGCGCTGGCGAACGAGCGAAAGCGAGGAGAAAGGGATCGGAAAAGGAGCGCTCGAGGGAGGAGTGTGTTACAACGCTGCAAATTCACTCATATGTTTCAATGTGTGAGTGTGTCTGCGTGTGTGTATAAACATACGTACATGTATAAACATTCCATATGGAAATATAAGTATACGTATACGTATATATGGGTATATACATGTCTGTATATAAACATTCATATATGTTTATAAACAAAGCTGCGTAAATGTGTGTGTAAACATAAATATGTATTTGTAAGCATGCTCATATGTACACATGTATGCATAAATACCGACTATATATACATTCGTTTGATTTTACGTGAATGAATATATCTATATATTTGTGTAACGCTTTGTACAGCTATATTCATATTTACACACGTGTGTAAATACGTGTAGATACAAATGCGAATACCTTTGATGCATTTACGGCAAGAGGCTTTCGATTCGCCGAACGCAACGAAGTCTATTGGCGCCGCGGTTTATGCAAAGCACACGTGCGCACGGCCCGGGCCGGAGTACGCGTGAGAGCGCGCGTTAACTTAAATCCGGCGACCACAATGCGCGCCCCGCGCGGCATTATCAGCGCCGAATCGCGTCGGCCCGGTAATCACGGCGCGCCCGACTAACGTCAATCGGATTCTTATCGAGCGTTACGCCGTCGGCGCCGCTGGATCAAGCCAGGGATTCGAGAGAGAAAAAAAAATGCGGGGAATCACCATTTTTCGCGGCGCCGTAGACTTTTGCCTCGAACAATGCGAAATTGCGCGCCGAGGGAAATGAAGTTGATTTGTTGCGGAAAAAATGGCGTATAATTTGTATCGATAGTCCGAGGAGGCAGTTATTGAGTAAATTATGAATTACGAAGAAAACAAAGAATGGTTGGAGTTATTTTTCGTAATGGGAAATTTTAGGTTGAATTTGTTTAAGATTTTTGAATTCGAGCAAATTTAGTGAAATATGTATAATTCAATTATTACTTGTATCAACTCAATAGCCGAGTGAATGAATTAAAGATTTGGTATTTTATTTCAATAATTTATTAATGCAATTTAATTTTATTTATTTAATTAAATTTAATTTAACTAATCTAAAAAATAGTTAATTAAAAACTCGGTTAAAATTGAAAAATAAAGTATATTTTATAGGTCAAGTAAAAATATACATTTGGTTAAAAGTTCTTTTTCTAAGTAGTTGATTTCCGTTATTATTTGCGAACATGCACATTATACTTCATGCTTCAAATTTCAATATAGATTGTCAATATTTTCGACGTGATTTTACAACTAATATCCAATCGCTTTGATTTTCTTAATTGTTTCATTCGTTAGTGTAAAATAATGTTTATTGATTTCCACTTCTCGTAATCGATTCTCGTTTAACAACGATGAAATTCATTGTGTGATTTATATAACGTGCTTTTTTTCTTTCGTACTTTAATTTTATTATTTTTTTTTTATCATGACAATTCGTCTGACGTGTCCGCATCTTTTTGTGTATCTTCATACAGCGAGACATATTCCACTTCGCTTTATTGTAATTGGTCAGTGAACTGATGCTTCGCGTTTGTATCTCGCACCCTTTTCAAACGCGCCGACTTCCATACCCTCGCCACGCATCGTTCTTGGTCTTATATTTCGCAGCCCACAATGTATCCCACTCACGTGAATCACAAGAGAACGAGTACGTTACTTAATTTTCCGAAATCGACTTTTCAAAAGGAAAAGTCTTCTCGTTTTCTAGTCTTAAAGAATATTATAATTGGGTGGGCGAATTCGAAATCAACAAAGTTTACTGTTGCAACGAATCGAAAATCGAAAATGTTTTAACGATGAAAGTTATCTATGTGATCATTTTTTTCACTGTTAAATTTAATCGCAAAAAATAAATGAATAAGTGTGAAAGAAGATAATCTGTATAGTAAACCATTTTCATTTAAGTAGTATAAAACTTTGACGTCGTAGATAATAAAAGTTGTACTACTTAAATTGCGAAACTGTAGAATTCAAGAGCTAGTCTCTTAGAAGAACATTATTTTGGCAATGCAATGTTTATGAATGTGTTTTTCTGCGTGAACAAGTAGTATTACATAAATA
This sequence comes from Aradophagus sp. ZL-2020, assembly GCA_022817685.1. Taxonomy (NCBI): domain Eukaryota; kingdom Metazoa; phylum Arthropoda; class Insecta; order Hymenoptera; family Scelionidae; genus Aradophagus; species Aradophagus sp. ZL-2020. The sequence continues at coordinate 4,414 of JABFOV010005323.1, forward strand.
TGACAACTATATTCAATATATACATACATCGAATACAAATTTCATAAACGTCACCGACACATTTATTATTATTATTATAAAACATTTGTACACTTTAATATACATTTATAAACATTTTCTAAGTTTTCGAAATTTTCTTTTCATTTATTGAATATACACGAAAATGGCCGAAATTTTTATTCCAGGCATATTTCGCCAATAAAAGTGACGGGATAAGTCTTTGAAATCAAACACAAATCACGTAACGCCGAACTTGTCGAAATTCGCTTTACAAAGAGTGTCGGGGTTCAGCTTTACACGCCGAGTTGTAACCTAATACGCTTGAATCCGAACCTATTTTTTAACGCAAAACCACCGGAAGCATCGCGGATGGCGTTTTACCGATTTTTCCGTCATTTCGCATTTGGACTTCGACCGCGATTCGAATGCGGATTCGTGAAATGATATTTGTTGCGCGAAAAAGCAATTTAGATAATCGGTCGGAGTCTGCATTAACTGACTCTTTCCCCTCTCGGGGCGTAACAAGTTCTCGTTGGAGAGACTGGATGACCACTTATGCCGCGTTGAAACGGCGTTAATTGGGCCGTTACGAAGGGTGAAATGTTACAGCACTTGTGCAAGCTGTGACGATGAAACGCAAGACTTGTTTAAGGTCGTAAACTCGTGGCGCCGAAATGCGGGTTACGCATTGTCAACGTTATCGCCATTTAAACATTGTAATCGACAGCTTACATGGTTTCTCGACATGCGTTATATTACTGTTTTTACAATTAAATATCAAAGATTGATTATTCGACGTTATCTCATATGAATCATCATTTTTAAATTACCATTACTTAATTGTACGGCGATAGTTTACATTTCTTTTTGAAGAAAAATGTGAAGAAAATTGACTAAGTATTTATTGAAGTATTGTAGATTGACGATTGCAAAGTGGCAACGTTGCATATTGTAAACTTTTTACAATTGAGGTTATATATTTTTTTTAGTGTTATAAGATTTTGAAAATAATATTTCAAAATAATATGAATATTCACAATGGTATTTACTATTAGACGCACTGAGAAAAAAAGTTGACAGCATTCCGTAATTTCAACTGAATTTTCAGTAAAAATTGTCACTGCTGAAGTTTTCAGTTAAAACTACTGAAAATTGAGTAAATTTAACTGAACATTTAGTAGATCTAACTGAAAATTCAGTAAATCCAACTGAATAAAATTACAACTGAAATTTTCGGTAGTTTCAACTGCACAGATTTTTCTCAGTGCAGTTGGTACCATTGCATACAGCGTTGCCATATTCCTCGTAACAAAGAAGCGGCAACGTTGCATATCAGATTTCTTACAATTGAGGATAGAAAGACTCGTGCGCTGAAGTTATCATAAAAATTAGTAACCCAAATACAATGGTACCAACTATTACATAATTGTACAGCGTTGCCACGTGTTTTACTATCCACCAATTGAACAAATAAATTAAAAATTAACTATTTTTGAGCATATTTTACATAATTTTTTATACTTTCTAATGAAAGTGACCAAGTCAGTAACCGTTTGAGTCGAAAAATTATTTTCATAAATATTGTCAAAAGTTGGTACTCGCTGTCTTTGTAACTTTAAATTTGCATTCAATTTTTCAATTCGGAAAATAGGATTCACCGATTCTTATATTGTTCTTCTCGGTCTAATTATTTCAAAATCATCGTGCAGCAAAAACCACGCGATCCGAACAATATCGAATTCCAACTTTACAGACACCCTTTTTTTTCTAACCCACTGCGCTCGTCGACTCAGTTTGTTCTCGCGTGAATTGCAAATGCCATTAATAGCGATCGGCTTTGAATCGGATCGATCTCGCGCCTATTTACATAGAGTCCCGAGCGCTGCTCGGGAATGCCAGTCTGCGGGTTATCGAGTGTCCCCAAGGAAGGGACGTCGACGTCGGCGGGGGTGCGGGGGGCGCCGAAGGGGGACAAGCGGCGGGAAGGTGGAAAACAATTTGCCCGAAATTCGCGCCGACTGGATACACTCTTATTTGTCCCTCTGGCAATCTGTACGTTCCCGAGGCAACCCCTTCCCACCGCGCTTTATTTTCTTCTTTCGGCGGGAGAGGGCGCTGCAGTCGCCACCTCCTGCTTGCACTCTATCACCCCTCGTTGCCGTAACCACTCTTAAAGTATCTCGTCATCCCGTTCCTTCCCTCGCGGCGGTCTCGCGAGAATTTTAAACACCGTCATGGTAATTCATCGTCTTCGACGTTCTAACCTTCAATCCCCCCTCCCCCCATTCTTTTGATCCTTTTAATCTGTAAATCTTCGATTGGGTTGAATACGAAAAAAAAGGTTTTTCTACACTCACAAAAAGGATGAATTGAGTGAAGAAAAATTTTCTTGGTTCAAGACAAAATGTATCTTGATAAATTGCCAAGAATAAATGTCCTTGAGCCAAGAAAAGTTTCCTTGATCCAAGATACTGATTAATTAAGCCAAGAAAAAATGTCTTGACAGGATAAAATTAGGTTTTAGTCGAAGAATGTAATGGCAAAATTTAGTGATTCTTGAACGAAGGTAAAGATTTTTGTGAGTGTGAGTTGAGAGTTGATGGCTGATGTTCATGCTTGACGTTTTGATTTTTTTTTTTTAAACTCCAAGTAAAAAACTTGTTTAATTTATACTAATCTTTGGATGTTGTATGAAAGGTAATGAGTAATAATTATTTGAAAGGAAAGTGGAAAGATTAAAAGTGAAACAGCTATGGAAATTTGTTCCAACACGCGAAGATGATGAGAAATATATAAATTGTAATAATAAATCAACGGAGCATTTCAGGAGGTATTATTCTGACGGTGAAGGTAAAATAAATTAATACCATCCTTGTTTTACGAAAAATAATACAAAAAGATATTTTACTTAAAGATCTCATTTACTTCAATATTACCGAATAAATATTAATTAATGAAATTCCGAATTGAATTTCTAAAGAATATTCCTGAGCATTAAACATCGAGAAATCAGCCTATTCAAAAGCCCGAGTTATTTATTCCCTCTATATTGAAAAAATAAAATAAAAAGTTGTTTCATATCATTGGTAAAGTATTGTATAATGATGAATTTTATCACGTCATATACTAAAACTAACTATAAAGTATTCAATTATAAAATTATACAGTCATTTTCAAACATTTTCATAATTACAAAAACACTAACTATAAAATATAATAAATTAGCTCAAAGACGCCTTATGCAACATTTTTCAAATGATAAATTACAATTTTCTTGCCGTGTTCAAATTCTGAATCTTTTTCGCGAAAACTTAAAAATCCTCGACAGTCCTCATTTCTCAAGTCAATCGACAGCTTGAAAATTTCATACACAGTTCAATTTCCGAATCTCATTTCACGACACTCAATTCGACGGATCAGATGCAAGAGTGCTCGCGATTTTTTCGGTGCGCGACATTCGACATTGCAGGGAAGCAAATTTGAAAGCGCGCCGTAAAATATTAACCAAGATCGATCGACTCGAAAGAAGGCCGCGTGGCAATCTTCGCTGGTCAGAAAGGCCTCGTTTCGCGCCTGCAGAGTAGAGAAAGCCGGTCCATTAAAAAACCCAGTCAACGTCGCACTTCAACGCGGGAAGAAAGGCCCGTGAGCGTCGGAAGAAAAGCAGAGAAAAGGGGCGCGCATTAAAATGCAGGCAGCGGCACATTGTGCTCAAGAAAGCTCCGGGTCACCTAAATTTCAGTTAAGTCCTTCCACACATCTGTTCATCTACTCAAATCAAGCAGACGAGAGGGGGGGGGGGAGGGAAAACAAAAAAAAGATAAATAACGAGAGATAGAGAGAAAAGAATCTCGCCCGGAGAATGGGGGGGGGGGGCAAATGTAAATATCACCCGTTCGAAAGGTATCGTGAAAGAAGAGGCAAAAAAGGGAGTCTGAAAGAAGGAAGCTGAAAGAGGGGGGCAAACGGACTAGATCAAAATCTTCATTTGCTAAAAGTCCGCGACCGAGTGCGGGGTCCGATGATTATATAAAGGGGGGCGAGGTGTTGGAACGACACTGGAAAGACTCGGCGAAGAGTTTAATTCATCAAGTCCAACGAAGGTAGGGGTACGGCGGGGAGGGGGGGGGGCATAACGCACAAATATGCGAATCCGGGATGTATCGCGGGAGTCGGCCGAGAGAGGGTGGGAAAAAAGTGAGAACCGGGGCGCAGAGATGAAAAAGATATCGGAGAGGACGAAGAAGCGAGCGCAAAACAAGCCAGGCGATGAGGGGGGCCGGGGGGCACGACGGCGGGAAGCGCGCCGGGGGAGGATTGAATTCCCTCGGATTGGGAAGCGCTCGAAGCCCGTAATATTCCCGGGAAGTATAAGCTTCCGAGAATTTCGCCCGCGCTCTTTACCCCCACCCGGCGGCGGGTCCTTTCAGCGCGCGCCCCCCTCTTTCCAGGCGCTCGACTAAGGGATGCAAATAACCGGCGATAACAACAGATAGCTAAGCCGGTAGGGTGCGCCACGCTCGTCGCGGTGCTGGGTTGAAGTCTCTTCAATGCGCGTCAGCCCCTGACCCCCCTCGCCCCAAGTGATGACAACAGACAGCCCCCGCCCCCTCCGCAACTCCCCCGTACCACCGTTTCATCTCTGGCGGGAGAGTGAAAGGTGGTGGAAGCGGAGAAAGTGGGATCGCTGCGTGGGTGGGGATCGCTTCGGGGGGTCGAAGCGGCAAGAAGGGTACGGGGGTGGGGTTTGCGTTGGGGGAGGGGGCAGGGGGAGACGTCACTCGCTGTCGCATCGAACGCGCGCCACTCATCGCTCGTCTTTTGTTTGCGACTGCTACGAGAGCGACTGGCTTCGAAGACACGGTAGGGGGTCAGGGCGATGGGGGGGGGGGACTCTGAAGTGAACTATCTGGTTCTTGTTGTCCGAACGGCGGGAAAGGGGGCCAAATCGTCGAGCTTCTCTTACTCGACGCACGCCAAATGGACCGCGGCGAGCTTCTTCCCGTCGTAAGCCGACTGCCGCCTTTTGCCCCCGAGATTTGGGTTTAGTCTGAGACTCGGTCCCGCCCGAGCGTTAATCACGTGTTTGAAAACGCCGGCTTCAAAGTTGCCCGACAATTTCGCTGAGTCCAAGGCTTTTCCAGCTTGGCTCGCGGGCAATGTTGCGGCATTTTTTTTCCTCTCTCGCCTTCTTCCTTTTTCCCTCCGTCCTTCTTTTTTAGTGTACTTTTTGGGTTTTAAGGGATGACAATGTCTCGGGGGAATGAAATGGCTTCTGAATTGGCTCGTTTCACTTGTAAACTGATCGATTTTAACGGCGGATGCATAGTTAGAAATCAGGATGCAAGTTAATTGTATTCTTTCGTCATTATGAGATATTGATTGATTGGTTTGCTAGATTCGTTTTCTATATATTTTATAGTTTACGATTTAATTATACTTAAGTATACCTCGTTAGATGAATTACTGTACGGTAAAAAATATTCTGATTACAACATTTTTTTGTTATAAAAGTGTCTTTTTGTAATTAAATGTGTTTAATTTTAAAACTCGCGTTTATGAGCAACTTATTTTAAGTAAGTCATAAGAGAATTATTTTTGAAAAAGCAATTTTCAGTATGCTACATCGAGAAAATTATATTGTACAGTAATACAATCGATAGCGTTCAAATAGTGATTTGGAAATTTATATTGTAATGTACTAAAACTTCGACATTAATGCCATCTATATTGTAAAGTGCGCCATCTACAACTCAAGTGGGGCAAACTTGCGAATTATTTGTAGAGACAGGTTATAAGCTACATAATGAGAAGCATATTTTTTTCACCAAAGATGAATATATTCGGAATAAAAAAAGAAAAACATAATAGTAAACAGTAAGTTTAAACAAAGATAATAAAACCTAATGCACTTTTATTCATTTAAAACTTTTACTATGTTTGTCCCTTTTTTTTATTCCAGGTATTGTTATATATTGAACTACGTACAAGTGATTAAAAATAAAATTGACTCACGTATCAGCTCATTGATCACGTCGCACGATGAAATCTGCAAAGATAAAGAAACCAAAGATAACCAAACTCATAATGGAAATAAAGATTTCTGTATTTGAAATATCTTTTGCTTACGAAGTTTTCGTTTGATCTTCAGCAAGGAGAAACTTGTTTGTAATAAGATCGTTTATCTTAAAATGTTTCAGTGGAACTTCACTGACTGCTCACTGTAATTTGGTTCACGTAAGACTGACTACCAAACGAATTTCGAAGGAGAAATTTATTATCTGCATGCGACCAAAATAAAATCAACAGATCGTAAATCAAATTCGAATTCAAATAATGATACTTCAATATGACATATTTTTCAATTTTAAATTAAATTAATATTGATCGATGATTACAGAAGCGTTATTTTATTTGACATCTTATTATCAACCCGAATAGAAGGAATTGTTGATTTTAGATTAAATGAATAATATGTACTGTAACGTGATACAAATATGTTTTTATATTCATAAAATTGGAAGAAAATCATGATGAAAAGAGAAAATTAATACACAAATGAATAATAAAAAAAATCTGGCTTTTTCAATAGATTATTTTCTAATGTTTTCAATAGTATCCCACTCAACTGATTTATATAATAATTTGCAAAAACAAATGTTCAAACTTTAATTACGATTTTAATAAAATTATTCAAATCTCGTCAACCCTGAATATTTATATCAAAATATACATTCCATTTTCGCGAACGTGAAAATTTCCAAAATGAAATAATCACTTTCACGTCACTTTTTCTTTTTAACGACAACAACGTCTCTTTATTAAAATTAAACAATGAATTCTCGGCAAACTCGCCCTTCAATACACAAAATCAACAGCCGTCCAAAATCAGCGCAACATTTTTCTTCCAGTTACTGCAGTTTCAACTTACTTTTTCTCTTTTTACACGTCGGAATTTGTATTTTTACATACGCCATTTCGCGTCTTCTCTTTCACAATTTCGAGCCACGCTCGCTGATTGCGGCCCTGTCAAAACCAATCCAAAACAACTTCAAGATCCTCGCACACCGCAACAGCGCGAATGCAAATTTCATCCCCTTTCCCTGTCGAAACCTACGATCGCAAAAATGCAAACGCTTTCCCGTCTTTTCATCCCGTTAACCACATTCGAGCGAGATAAATAAAAGCCGCGCATCGACGAATCCGCGATTCACTTGTGGTAGTAATTAAGATACGACGGGCGTTGTTTGAAAACGTTAAAAAGCGCGTCGGCAATTGTAATGCGCGTATTTTTGAACGCGCGACGAAATTCTTCGGCGAATGAAAGTACGTCGTATTCAAAAGAAATGCGTGCGAAAGGCACTTCACGATCGCGCATTAACTGCGAAATTCGCGTTGCACTGAGAAAAATATTTCATAAAAACTACAATTTTTTCTTATACAATGAGGACATAAGTGTAAAAACAAAATTATTGAATGTAAAAATGTTATTGAATAGTATCTTTAATTTTGCTAACGGCAAGCAGCAGTGAATAAAATTACAATCAATGGTTGTAAAATTGAGAAATATAAATTTATGTGCACATATTTTATAGCATATGCTTGAATGTCTTCGACATTTTGTTATCTCCGATTGGAGTTTTTCTAAATTGCTAGCAGGAAAGCTTGGATAAAATGAAAAGAAGTCGTTTCATATACATGGCACAGTATATAGGTGTTACAACGATGGAGGTGAGGAAGGAACGAGTATACCAAGTCAAGCAACTCAGGAGTGGATCGCTAAATGGATAGGTGACTGTAAAATAAAGTAGTCAATCAAATTTAAAAAAAAAATGATAACACAAAAACGGTACAAGTGAATAG
>JABFOV010005324.1:0-12276 GCA_022817685.1 Aradophagus sp. ZL-2020
AGTGGTGAGCAGGGGCAGAGATGTTATATAAATAGATATAAATGTTTATGTTATTGTTTTAGTTGTTATTTTTTTTTTTTTTTATTTTTGTTTTTTTTTTTATATTTTTTTTTAGTTTTTTTTTTTTTTTTTTTATATTTTTATTTTATTTTTTTATATAAAGAAAATATATTATTAAATATAAATTTATTATTTTTATATTTAAAAAATTAATTTAATAAAAAATTATTTTTTTTTTTTTTTTTTTTTTTTTTTTTTTTTGAAGAAATTTCTTTCTTTATATTTCGCCATGTTTACATTTTTTAATTGAATTTTTTAAACAAACGGGAAATTAAATTGAGTTCACAAAGGGAACTTTGTTTTAAAATAATTAAATTTACATTTCCGAGAAAAATATTGACATTATAAATGAATTTTTAAATACAAACAAAATATCAAGTAATGAAAAATTTAATTAACTCTGATATTTGATGCAAAATTTAATCAACTGGTATATCAACAAGAATACAAAACATTTTTAATAAAAACGTATATGTTTACAATTTTAACAAAAAAAGTGATTCACGTAAAGATTTAATCACAACTTTTTTTATATCTCAAATACAGCTGATAACTTTCTGGTAAATATCTTGACTCTTGTTACACATTTTCATGTAAGAACGCATCTGATAAGAAAGTGCTCACGAATAAAATCATTAATGATGTCAAATTAATGGAAGATACTGGAAGCAATTCATTTCTTTTATTTTATGACGCCTTTTTATGATAATGGAATTTGAATGATAGTTATTCAAAACGAAGATTAAAATTATATCTATGAAAAATATCTCAGTCGCACCTATTTTCACCGACAAATTACTTCGGAAGATTTATAATATAACTTCATGACAGGATTATTTTACAAATTACAAATATAAACATACTCAAAAATACAATCCAATTCTTCTATATATGTACGTCGATTTTTAACTACATATTGGTTACTTAAAAAATTTAGATTTTAATCAATTTGAAACAAATAAAAATGAAATTATATAAATAAATACGTAAAATAATAAAAAATTCGAACATTCGTAGTTACAAGTCTTTCAATTTTAATAAAGAAATCATTCTTGCAAAATTGTTTGCAACATTAAATAAAATTGATAATTAAGAATTCGCATTCATAAAAAAAGTCTGAAAACCGATGCGATTGAGTATGTGCTATATAAAAATCATTGGTGGTAAAAACATTTTTACCTGACTTTTAGTTACTCATGAAGTTAAGTAGTTTTTTATGTTACCTACGATGTAAATAATTTTTTATTGGAAAAAATGCACTTTATATGATCACTGAGACACGTCACACGTCAGGAAATGAAAACCCACTATAAACACACATTTAGTTGTGTCGTCTATCAAAATCGAAATTGAACATGACCATATAAATTGTGGCATTATTTTTTCCGATAAGTTAAAATTCAAATTAGCTTAAATTTTATGCGCAGAGCGCTCACAAGTTGGACACCTTCTAGCAATAAATATATTTGCAAATCATATCGACACTGCGATGAAATTTCAGGGACGCGCGAAAAACGTGTACAAAGAAAAATTGAGAACATAAAAGTGCGCGTATTTGCATCAAGCAGAAAGAGTATCGCCGTAGAAAGTTCTGCAAAACTTTCTTATTCGTCTTTTTATATCTCGCTGCGGCATTAATAAGCTCCGATGATTCGTCACTTTGTAAATTTAAAATTAAATCCGTGGACACGCTGTAAAAAACCAACGTTTTGGTTGAGACCAGTGTTTTATTATAAAACATATGGTGCTTTACGGTAAGCCATTACTTTTTACAGTGCACATGTGCACATTTCAATTTTTAGCGCGGTAAACTGTAAACATTTACACGTGTTTGACAGAAAACAGTATTTGTGAGCTTCTCGCTGAAAATTTATGAATATTTATATATTACGTCATGACGCTACTACAATAATAACTCGACGAGAATAGAAAAATTCATTGCCTCCTTTGACTATTAATATCGTTTCTTTATATTCACGTTCGAATTTGCGCAAACATTCATCAAAACAATTTAACTGCAATCATTTTGTTTCGTTTTTCAATTATAAACAAAAGTTCAATGTAACGTTGACAAATAAAACATGTACTTTCGATTAATGATAGGTTTCTGTAGTCACATTTTATTAACGACTTCGCTTAAATAAATACGTTATCAAAGAATATTTAATTACACCGATGTTAATTATCTTGAACAATTTCAATTCAATGACTTGACGTACAAAAGACATTACATCACCCGTTGACGTAGTGAAATCAGAGAAAGCTAATCAGCAAGTGTTTCGTCATAAACGTAAGTATGGTAAAATACTTTAAATTGTAACGCGACAACTCATAGAGAAAAGTTTAACGTATTCAAAGGAAAAGAATGTCAATTAGCGTTTATTAAACATGTCTTCTAATGCTTCTAAAAAGCACAAATGGAAAAGAAGCTTTTGCGTTCCATAAAAAATTAATTGACGTAAAATAGAGCAAGTATAGTAATTGACTAATTGTATTCAATTAGATATTCGTCGTTTAAAAATCCATAAAGTTCTGTCACTTAAATTATTGATTTGCAAAGACAAATTGCTTATGACGAATATTAAATTAGAACTTACTTTTGCTTATTGATCGTGCAGTGAAATTTAATTTTTAAGGCGAATCCACGAAATGCGCAATAGTTTTGTCAATCAAAAGTACACAGATATATACGCGATTGTTCAATACTTCTGCACTTCCGTATTGCATAATTTTTTTTGTGAATTTCAGCTCTTAGCATTAGTATAATTCAATTAAATTAATTAACGACAATCAGTTCGTCGTGATAAAGAATTAGTAAAGTTATTATAGCATATTAATTCTGTTCAATGAAATTGAAGTGGAAATATGTTTGCAAAAGAGATAAACTGTGATTGATGAAAAATTACACTTGCGCAATTTAAAACGGATTCGCGCTATAAGCGTTAATATCGAGTCAAATTCAACGTGTAATTCAATGTTGACTCATATGGTATTACTGTTATGACTAGAGCAAAATATTCGAAAACGGTAATTTGATTCCGAGTATGTATGAATTTTATTGAGTAACGAATTTAAAATGAAATGTATTTTTAAACCGCCTGGATAATGTTAACTAAAACATTTTAAAATACGGTGTAAAACAAATATACTAAAAATTTACTGCATAGTACAAAATATTGCAATCTATGTTTTATTTTTAGACAATAAAAAAGTTTGTACTTCTAAAGTACTGCAATGTCACTGTAACATTAAAAATTTACTTCAAAATTTCACGTTTATTTGAAATTCAAATATATTCTACTCTTTGACAATTTTTAGTAAATTTGTTTTTCCATCCCGTGTGATGGACTATTAAAATAACTTGTATAATAGTTAATTATTTATCCGAACCACATATTTTTAGAATGATGTAGTTAAAAAATACTTCCCGATACATAATGACGCAAGGTTCGATGAGTTATCATTGTTGATACGACGAAGGTAAGGAGAAAAAAAATTATTTTTATTGAATTTATTTTATATATAGATAGATTGATTAATTGTTAATATTTATAAATTATAAATACATAAATAAATGCGTGACATGTTTACGTCGATGTATATTAATATTTTATTTTTTTAATTTTACAGCAATAAAATTAAAACAAACATTTTTTTCTATTCTAATTTTCAATTTCAATGGCTGCAACAATCGGAAGGGGTTTTCAAGTAAAAAACAAAAAACGCTAATCTGACAATCCGTGTTCAAAAAAGATCTTTTATTGACGTCAACCAATGTCCTCTTACAGTCGACTCGGCAATTATTTTTCTAACTTAGACTTATTTGGCACTGCGACCAAACGAGCGGGAAAAGAAGTTCGACCGCAGTTTAGCTGAAAACGCGCATGCAAGGACAAATAAGCCCGCGCAAGAAGTCGCGTTTTCTCGAGTCCATTAGTTAGGATACCGGTCTGTTATCTTTTCTACCACGCCGATTAATTATCTACAAAACTGGAATAAAGAGTGTGCGACTGAGTTTATAAATAGATAACTGCGTTGAAAATAAGTCGCGACTTTTGACGTTACTTTTGACTTGTAAAAAACAATTCCGCGTAAACAAGTTGGACGACAAATATCGGCGTTGTGAAACCGCGATCGTAAATAAGCGAGTATTGAAAAACACTTTATCGAAACTCAACTTTTTTTTCAACTCGACCGAGTTTATAAACGAGATTTGTGCAAGAAATTTGCAACGTTTTCTTTTGCAACGAATGCCAACTCAAAATGAATTTGTTTTTCAATCATAACAATTCAAATGTTAGATTTATTTTAGGACAAAATAAACGATTTCCCTTGTGTCGATGTTTCGATTTCCCTTGTGTCTGAAGTTTCCAACGTTTATCAGGAAACGAAAATTGAATCGAAAACAATTTTGTATAGCAGAGAGCGACATTCTTGTCGACTGATTTTGCCAAAATGAGTTTGCAAAAATTTATTTAATCATAAACAAGTAGATTTTATGATTCTAATAGAAGAAGAATTTTAGTAAAGAATTTTCCTGTATTGGATTTCGTTGTGAATACGAAACGTTGCGAATTCGTTGCACTTTGCGAATTCAACGATTCGCTCCGGATCTCGCGATTACAGTAATTACCGACGTCCGCGTGTGACAAAGTCATTAAAGAATGACGACAAGCCGATTCACCGAGTCCAGATTAGCATGAAGTGAATCACAAATGCTAAATATAATCATTGTTTTCCGTCGGAAATAGCGTGGCGCCGTGTACGCGTGAAAATTGAAAATACAAGCCGACCGCGTGAACGGTAATTCCAATGCGTCATAAAAACTATCGATGGAATGCGGACTAACGGCCCTGAAATTTGCATGCGCTTTTCACACTATTTTGATAAGATTGTACGCTAAAACGAAATAAAATAAAAACGAAAAGACATATTTTTAGAAGAAAATTGACAAGCAAGTTGGTTTTTAATTTAATTTCTTTTTTTTTTAATTTAAGCAAATATAAAATTTGAACATTCAATTTATTAAAAAAAAGTGAATCATAGAAAAACAATTGTGCAGAAAATTTCTATTGACAAATTTAAATTAATGGAATTTCGTTTAAAAGTTATTTTCAATTTTACCACTGCTTTAAAATATTGCGAAAATTGAAATAGAATTTGAAAAAAAAAAAAAAAAAAAAAAAAATGTAGAAAAATAAGCATAAACTGTTTCCTCGCGCTTGCCAAATTCATCGTTGCATTGCCATTTCGCACTTTGATTACAAATTGTTTAAAAAATCGAAATTTAAATTCGTTGGTATAAAAAAAGATCATTGCAATGTTCTGCGAGTCGCCATTAAACGTCTTGTTTCACTTTGCTTTTTTCGCGCGAAAGTCGTGAAAGAAGAAGGAAAAAGAAACGAAGAAACGCGGGACAGGAAGCGCAAACAAAAATAACGCGAATCGTAAGTTGACTTACAGCTCGGCGGTTTAAAAATACGCAGTTATCGCGGCGCTCGATTGCCGGCTCGATCGAATGAATCATGCGTATGCTTTGCCAATATATTGTCCAAGTGTAGCTAGAAGGTACATTTACACGCAATAATCAATGTGGCGCCGTGAAGTGACTCTATTTATCGTCGATGCTCTTCTCCTCTTCCTTACGCAACTGCATCAATGCAACGTACGCAACAGAGAAGCTCTTGACGATTTCATTCCTACAAAATCTCGTAGCAAAATGAATCGCATAACATTTAACTGCGGACAAATAGCACAAATATGATTACTTTTCACAGGTCTCGTTTAAGGAGGTCGCATCGCGATCGCCGTGCAATCATTCACGTTATTTCGTTTCTCGTATTTCGTCCATGTCCGAGTGTCTTTGTCTAGCAAACTACTGTTAATGTTCGACGTTTCACATTTTTTGTTATTCATTCGAAGTTTTGTTATTCGTTAGATGTCCGGGTATTTTATCCGTGGAAATGCAAAAGTATTGAAGATTTTGTTCAAGTTTTAATATACACCATATTTTACAATACATGTTGCATTTATTCTATATTATAATCGACAGAATAAAAATCGTGATTTTAAAATGATAAATTATTTGTAATGGCAGGTTACGAGTTGTAATATGAAAAGTACAATATGGTTTCCTCAGCGTAATGTTTTTGTAGTTGAGTTGGCTATTGTAGTTGAATTTAAAAATCACTGATATGTGAATTGAAAAATAAAAAAAAATTCTTAGTTTAAATAATGAGAAAAGTAGACGACACTTGACTAAAGAAGTCACGGATAAACTACCTTATGACATAAAATATAATTAGTTTAAAACAAACTTGATATTTTATAATTGAATTAAGTGCAATCTGAATTCGTTGCAATAATTTCTCTTTTTAACGAATTCACAATTAGAGTGCAACATTTATTCAGCTTATTTTATTTATTATCATTGTTTTATAATGCAAAGTGCAATATTTTTAATATTTTATTTTCAACGTAATTTGGTCTACATTTGTACGTATACGGGATTGTATCTTGAATTCGTTGCAATGGTATATTTTAACGAATTCAAAGTCAGCGCTGAAATGTTAATATGCAAAATAAATTTTTAAGTTTCCTGTTTTAACAGAAAATTATCTTGTTTGCATAACAAATGAATAACAGTCGAAATTCGTTACTAAAATGTGTGTTAAACTTATTAAACGTGACATCACGTTGGAACAAGACTTTATGTTGATAAAAATGTATATGTTTTCGTTTTTTCTTTGACATGTACGTGTTGACAAAAAGTATAACGACAAAGATATTTTATATAAAATGTATAGAGTACAAGTGATTCTGACATTAAATTAAAACAAGATTGTAATGATAATTTACATAAATAAAACATAAAATTCAAATATTTAGCTTCATAATTGATTTGAACTCTATTTTATCCAAATGTATATTCACTATGCCCCATTATTATTTCTTTAAGGTCAAAAGTTCACCAAGCTTAACCACCCCTAAGCAAAGATATTTCATTTCAATGGAGTGTATTAACTTCCCTGATCATTTTATTATTTATTCACCTTTTAATTTTAAAAAAGGATCTAAATATCAAAATTGGAAAAAAGTCAATTTTTGATTTTAAATAAAGAATAGATTTCAACTTCACTGACTTGAATGCAAATTAAAAATTTTCACATCACTGTGTTGTATCAAGGAAAATATTAATGAATAAATTATTGGGATACAGATAATGATATTTCCGAGAAAAGATAATAGGTGATTCAGTCACAGGCAGGTGATTCAATCAACAAATTAATCTAATGAGATAAGTAATTTGTTTTGTGTTACGCTGAATTTTGCACACATTAGACAAATTGTCTATCTTCAAGAAAATCTTTACCATAAAAAGAAAACATTCCCTTGAAATGTACAACATATTTTTCTAAGTGTTGTTTAATTTAAATTTTTATTCTCAAATCCCCTAGCAAAAAAAACTTTGTTAATTTTAAAGAATTAAACTTTTGCGAATTAACTTTGATATTTTCCAACAGCATTACAATTAATTGTTTGGTTATTAAACCATAATAATTAATGAATGTGAAATTTTCCATGCGGAAATATCCACATGATTTGTTAAAATATCTAATTTTTAAAAAATTTCAACAAAAAATTTGAAGCAAACGTATCTAATTTAGATTTGTTATTGAAATACACATGCAAATTTTTCTAAATTTTAAATTGTGCAGGTATTTCAACACAAAAAACTTCAAATACATTAATTAACAAATGACTGTCCACATTAAGTGAGCATTTTTATCGTTAAACAATTCAAACTTCATTATCAAACATTTACTCCATTGAATGATGACAAAAATGCACCGTAAATAAGCTGTTAATGTAATTCTTGCTTTATTAATAGCAACGAAACATTATCATTTCCGTGACTAACACACAGTGTCAATTAATGCGGAATAAATGAACGCGTTACCGGCAACTATCGTGCACCTTAACCAGTCTAGAAAGTAATAAATAATACGTGCAAGTAGTAATGCTAACACCAAAGATATTACATTTCCTGTCATCCGTCTGTATCTGTCTTGATATGTCTATGCAAAGTGAATAACACATGAGAAATAATGTATAAGCTTTTCCTTGACATTCCATCCCGTCCGGTCGCGACACAACTTCCTTAAACAAGTATTGAAAAATTATTAAATAGATACATGATAAATATGATCGTTGAGGTCTTTATGACAATGTTTGATAAAAGAACTGAAACTGTATTTGAACTGTGTTGTTTTATGGATTGCGGAATTACATGCGAAATTGATATAAATTACTTGTATGGACAAATGAAATGGTCCGATTGTGTTATTTCAAGGTTGGGATAGAAAAAACTGTTTTGTTAGTTTTTATTGTTGTTTGTGTTGAAATTGCATTGAGAAAACTGATAAAAGAAAAGTTGGTTAATAGGAAATAAAAAAAAAAAAACGATAAATCCATAAATATTTGAATTGAAGAACAAATTGAAACAAAAAGAAACAGAGAAAAATGTCAATAAATAGGTTCTATGTGACTTATGAAATTTGACCGCGGCAGCGCGGCATTCACATCAACGTAACGCGTTCTAGACGTTTCGATGAAAAAAACCGTTGTAATCGCAGAGTTCGAAAGGTGTCGGCGAGATCTCATCAAAGGCTTTATCACATGAATCGCAAAGCAAACAAAATCGATAAAACGATCCTGCTTTTGCCGGATTCCTTCCGGGTTAAAAAGAGATTCTTCGAACTACAACAATGAAAAATTAAAAAAATTAAAAAAAATTATTCAAATATATATCAACAATCCATACTAATCACTTAATTTGAATATAATTATTACAATGTCAACAGATAACAAATAAGCAAATAGATATAAAACATAAAATAAATAATAACAATAAGAATAAATAATAAAAATATAACTAGAAAACAAAATAAACAAGTACAAATAAGAATTACAAAAGAACACAATTGATCCAATTAAATCTGAATATAAATATAAACATAATACGAAAACAAAAATAATACCAAAAAAGGTAAACAAAACGACAAAATAAATTGTGGCAAAACAAAAGGCAAATAAGCAGGAAAATCAACTTGACAAGCAGAAACCCGAAAATAGGCTATTGAAGTACCTCAAAATTGAATAAGTCAGAGAGGGGTGTATACGTTTACATTGCATTTAAATGAACACGCACGAAGCGACTCCGAAACTTGTTTAAACGAAATCAGTTTTCTCAATACAGTTCTTGTGGATTTGAGGTTAACTCAAAGAAAGGAGATCGTTAAAACGAAATGATCGCGGAGAGCGAAACGAACGGGCTAGAAAAGCCGACGTGTGTGTGTGTGTGTGTGTGTGTGTGGAAATGTAGGTGTGTACATGTCAGGCCGTTGGTCACATTTCGGACGAGAGTGTGTGTGCGCGTTGACAACAAACATGGCGGTTACAATAATAGACCAGGTAGACACTTGTGAGTGAGACGGCGAAAAAACTACGCAGATAGAAGAGGGCCGGTGAAGGGATGATGAGGGGGGCAAAAAGCGGCGACTCACCTTCCTACTGCGACAGGCGTGAGGGTTCGAGCACTCGGACGAGCGTCGGTTGCGATTCGTCTTGTAAATCTCGAACTCGTTTTTCACCACGGGCATCATAAAGGCCATCTCGACGACTGGCGGCTCGGGAGTGAGACAACTGAAACAAGTGCGGCGATCGGTGCCACCGAAACACTGACCAGACGTTGTCGGCACCTCGATTTATTCTGCACTAACACTCCTCTCTCGCCCTTTCCTCCCTCTTAATCACTCTCTCTCTCTCTCTCTCTCTCTCTCTCTCTCTCGATTTTCTTTCGTTCGTACGTTTGGCTCGTTGGTTATCGACGTTTTCTCGTTTGTTTTCTTTTCATCAAACTTGGTTGCGAGTACGCAAGACGAGGCGCGCAAGTGAGACACGATCGAGCGCACGGTCGGCGTAGCAATGAGCGCGGCGCCGCTGGCGCGCGGGCGTAGTGGCCGCGGGGCGGGGCGCCTCGCGCGCCCATTGGCCGCGCGCGAGGCGTAGCGCCGACGTCACGCGCGCTATTGATTTTACGTTGTTGATAATCTGGCCGCGCCGCGCAAGGCTACGCGCTGACGTTCGCGATTTATGCTCCCGACCTGGCCGGGCCGACGAGGCCGTCGTCGCCGACCGGCCGGCTTTTCAAGGGGAAGCCGTCGACCGGCCGAACCGACGATAACCGGTCGAGGTCGTCCCGACTCCCCATCATTCATCTACCGACCAACTCTCAAGGCTATAGGCCTCGATTTTCCGTCACCGACAGCGCCACTTTTTGCGTCGAAACCTGCCACTTTTGGTGCGCAAGTCTAAATCAACTGAAAAATAGGGGGTTTACGGATTTATGTATTTTGCAATCTTCAGTTTAAGAGGATGCACAATTTGCGTACTTAATATTTAGTGAAAATTTGTTTCAATGTAAACGATGAATTAAATTCAAGCTGAAGTATTAATTTGTTTTTTTAGTATATTTGGATATTGATCTATAGATCAAGGTCCTAAAACGCAGACCTTCGCCAGCAATAAATTACAAAAGTCAAATTGAAACACTAAAAGTCGCATGTTCATAATTGTACAATTTAACAGCAATTAACAAATCTAAATTGTTAACTGATATAGTAAATTGAATATATTATTTGAAAATTCGTTTAATTCAGGTGGATTAACAAGTAAACCTTGGATTAAAAAAGGATGAAATCATAAAAAGACGTTAAACTTGGTTTCAATCCTTTTCTGTATTTGCTTTAATCAATTCTTTCCTGCCTTTGTAGATTCTCGACTGCGTAATCACATTTCTTTCGAACGTAGCTCCGATAATGTGAGATACGTTGACCTATTAGAAGGATGTTTAATTAAAAGGAAAAGGAAAAATGCGAATGAGGAAATAATGAGATAAACTTAGCTCACCATTGTCTGAGCTTTTTTGTCGTGCATTGCGCAGTAGGAACTTTGACTTCTTTGAAGGAGCATGAATGTCAAGATAAAACAATCGGATAATTCGAATTGAAAATGAAGACGTAATTTGTAAGAAAGAATCGCATGGAAAATGTCGAACGATTGTAAAAAGTTAGTAATAAAAGTTGGTAAAAAACATTTTATTGTGCCTACAAAAGAAACTTAATGATTCAATTAATTGCTTTTGAAATATTATTCCAAGTTTCACAAAAAACAAACATATATTGCAAAAATCTCAATATTTTTCAGTATTATCAAAGATTTTGCAATTTTTAACGCAAATAATTCACGACTTTTTCTATTTTTTAATTAAGTTGACTCGTATTTTTTGTATTGGTAAAGTGTTAAATAGAATGTTACAAGTTAAATTGTATCCACAAATAAATAAATCTATAATCAATCTTTAAACTCCAAGTTTTATAAAGATTCGAAGGCATTTGCAAATCAATTAACCCTTCTAGGAAATTGAATTTTTAGATTTATGTCGGATATAAGATGAAAGTGTACGGATTAATTACATAACAGGTGTGAATGCATATTACATAATTACTAATTACACAATATTTTATTACTGCCAATCACGGCAGCGAGAGATAAACTTAAATATTTTACAATAGAATATTTCAGGAAAAACAATTTTTTGCTATAACTTAAATAACTTATAACTTAAATATTTTACAATAGAATATTTCAGGAAAAACAATTTTTTGCTATACTTTTATCGAGCATTACACTTGTTTTGTTAAATTTATTCTTTAATCCAAACAAAACTTATTTATAGAGATTTCCAAAAATAAATAGACATGACGCACTCATAAAATATGCTACATTTTCCTTTTTTGGAAACTTCATTGTCCTGGATTCAAGTTTCAGAAATTCTATTTTTGAATTTTAAATAACTCTTTTTTCAATGTTTAAACATTATAAAAACCAGGGAATGTAACCGTAACCGTAATCGATTTGTAACCGATTCATTTCTTTAACCGTAATCGTAATCGTAATTGAATCCCAAAAATTTTGGTAACCGTAACCGTAATCGTAATCAAAATCACGTAACCGTTTTTAATAATTTACTGAAATGTACTGACACTTGAAACATAAAACGCAGTAATACTGAGTTAAATGCTGTATGTTATTTCATTGGAAGCAAACTTTTTAAAATAAAGTTATTCAATTATTAGAAAATCAATTTATTCT
>JABFOV010005325.1:0-12273 GCA_022817685.1 Aradophagus sp. ZL-2020
CATTCAAGCATATGCTATAAAATATGTACATATAAATTTATATTTCTAAATTTTACAACCATTGATTGTAATTTTATTCACTGCTGCTTGCCGTTAACAAAATAGAAGATACTATTCAATAACATTTTTACATTCAATAATTTTGAATTTTAAACTTATGTCCTAAGTTTATAAGAAAAGATTGTAGTTTGTATGAAATATTTATCTCTGTGTAACTGTAACTAAGCGTGCGATAAGAAATAATTATCGTTTAAGTAGATAAACTTCACTCGTGATTTATCCAATGATAGTCTGAAATATTCCATCAAATGCATTCAAATGTAAGGCTGCTCATCGTGCACTTTTATTTCACTGCATAAACTGTTGCTTTTATTCATTAATTCGTCTGTGACTCTGAGCTCTTTATAAATTATGAGTCAATGTTCGATCTACTGTGTGATAATCGGATTCCTTAGACCAAGTACAGTCCGTGCTGTTAAAATATTAAAATGAAGTTTTATGCGTTCTGTTAAATATTTCCCGCAAAGTATTTTTTTTTTTTCAATAAATATTTATTTATTATTTGATAATTAATATACAATGAAATACAAACTTGTTTTAAATTTGTTTTCATTATCAATAATTAATGTTTGCTTTTGTTTCACTTTATTACGACTAATAATTGTAATTTAATTTTTATTATGTAACAAGAACTTAATTTTCGAGGAATTACTTCGATGTCTTCGAAAATGAAACTCTTATTCCCCGAAGACATATTTCAATTTCAAGCAAAAAAACGGATCGCTTGAGCGGCTGACTCGAAGTGTTTAACTAATGAAAAATTAGGGTCTTCACTGACGCGACGTAAATTTTTCTCGTGAATTAACTATATATAATTAATACTTTATGAATATTTCATT
Organism: Aradophagus sp. ZL-2020; assembly: GCA_022817685.1. Lineage (NCBI taxonomy): Eukaryota > Metazoa > Arthropoda > Insecta > Hymenoptera > Scelionidae > Aradophagus > Aradophagus sp. ZL-2020. The sequence goes on from JABFOV010005325.1 coordinate 900, forward strand.
AGAGTAATGGTACATTGTCTGAAAATTTAAATTTCATTTTCGTATTAGTTATGAAAAATTCTGAAGAATCAATTATATTTTTTACTAGAAAGCATACTTTTGCAGGTAGAACATTTATCATATCATACAAAATAGAGTAATAATATTACATCATAGAATATTATAATGTAGTATTATTACAAAATATTATTATATTATATTTTTAAAAAAATATTCTTTTATCATATGGGACAATTTATTATTAGATTATGATGATTCATTATTATTATATTTTATTATAAAATATAAATGAAGCATACATCTTTTACAAAAAAAATCAAATTAAAATTAAAAGAGATACAGGGTTATTGAAAATAAAAACAAAATTAAAAAGGCGATAGGACGTGCTTTAAAAGGTACAAAAGAAAAAAGAATTTCGTCATTTAATATCACTGTGTAATACTATCGTACAATTTATTTTTATTATTACCATATAATGTATATTTATAATAACTGTTAAACTTTACAGTAAAAAATATATAATCTTTTTTAAATAACTTCTTGGAAACAGCAAGAGTAAAATTGCAATAAAATTTAGTTCTATCAGAAAAGCACAAAAAGCGAAAAAAGAGAGAAAGAAGAGAAGAAAAATGAGATGGAATGATAATGAGACCGAAGAAAGGGCAAAGAGGAAGGAAAGGAAGCGGTTTGGCTTCACCGCAAGCGTTCACTGTTAGCCGAATAAAAGACGACCATCAGCAAATTACTTATATATGGTCAGTCTTTTTGTCCGAAGTGTATCAAAAGTCGTGCTCAGGGGTTCAGTTATTGAGCACCAAAGGGGGAGCTAGAGAAGTACTAATATTCACTCATAAAAGGGATGGTCTTCTCGCACGAACCAAAGGGTGGCCATAAACCTTTTTGCTATTTATTTATAGCCAAAAGACAAGCACTCGAACATGTTATTCTACGCCAACTTCTGTTCCACATTTTTTTGTTTTTTTCATAAACACACGATTGTTTTTACTTCCGTCCTTTGTCCGTCAAAACATAGTTATTAAAAAGGTTTTTTCTTTTTTACGCAAACACTTTTTTGGCGTTTGCAAAAAATTATTTCGTATCACTTGAAATATAGACAATTGCATGTACAAGAAGTTACGTAAGAATACAAAATTCGAATTCAAACTTTGTGAATTTTTTGCAAAGAAAGATTGCAATTTTATTTATACATTTTTCAATTGCAGTTATAAAAATATCTTGTTTAATCTTTTTATTTTTTTGAAATTCGGAAAAGAAGGTGTTAAAGTTTAAAATAAAGTCAAAAAAGAATGAATACTTGTGTTTTTTTTTAAATTTGTATGTAGTAACAAATTTTTATATCTTTTTATAATTTTATATTTTAGTAAAAATTCAGAAATTTATGTGTATAACATTTACAAAACGTTGCATTTCAACGAACTGTAGTGTATAATATATAAAAATCGATTTCAGGAATTCGCTTGAAGTAATAAATGATTCGACCGATCTTTTTTAGCAACTGATTCGCAAGCAGTCTATAACAATTGCGATCGTGCATTTTGATACCGCTTCTTCCTGTTTTTTATGAGTAATCTACTGCTCAAAGGATTTGCCGGTGATTTCCAATATCAGCGTTCTGTTATGGAAATATTGATTCGTTTATTTATTGAGCTGTTTACATGCATCGTATTGATAACACGTGGAGCTTAATTTTTTCCCATATATATAGCAGAAACATGTGTTTTATAATGGGACACGTCTTTCTGTAATTGTAAAACACTTTCAAGAGTTTCAAATTTTAAGACTGTCAAACGCATTATGAGTCTTATTTTGAAACACACATTTAAAATGCTTTCAATTTCTTTTACTGTTATGAATAATTTAAACAATTTTAATTCATTTATTCATTCATTTAAAGAAATTTATAATTTTATTATTTAAGAACAACTTTAGCAATTTACATTTTGGAAATAATTCATATTATTTATTTAATACAGCTTGCTAAGGTAAATATAAACTTAATCAATTTAATAACAAAAGTCGATAATTTTATACCGCGCCAAAAGAGGTAATAAACGAGCATATTTGTTTGAGGGAAATAACAAACTCGTCGCTGAATGTCTTTTCTTTTTTTCGGTTTTATATTAAATTCATGTTTTTTTTGTTTTTATTGACAATTGGTCAAAAGCAAATAATAAAGACGTAAAGTAAGCTCGACAATTTCCTTTCTTTCGTAAAATAAATACTATTTCCGAGTTTGTAAAGAATAATTAAGAGCAAATAAAAGGTATAAACATAATAATAAATATCACAAAAAGTAAAGGATATTTATTAAATCCAAAATAATTATTTTCCAGTTAAACTAAACTAAACTAAAGTTAATATATATGTATATATATTATATAAAGTTAATATATATGTATATAATGTGTATATGTGTATACTGTTTCTTTCTCTAATTAAAAATTTGATGTAAAGCTGATGTTTGCATGACGTTTTCATCAGTATTAAAAGTCAAAATAATAATTTTCATGATCCCACAATTAAATAACAAAGTTATCATCCATTGTTTTGCAGTAATAATAAGCTAAATTCATTCGTAAAAACAAAATACGTATCACGAATTGCTAATTATTTTCCATCGTTTCCATTGCACGACATTTCAACGACCAACATTTCTTACGACAAATAAAAGCCGTATTACTTTTTCAAAGGTAAAAATGTCCGGCTAAACTTTTTCGGGTGAAATCAAAGCGAAAGGGAAAAATTAATTGCACTTTAAAAGACATTCTTTGAACGAGTTTTTTAGCGGCATGTTAATTATAATCCAAAGAAAAGTCCGACGAAATGTTTGATTAATGACCAGAAGCATCGTCGGAGCGCGGGATTGTCTGCGCGCAATAATGGGTCAAGTGAATTAAGAATCGTGAAAAATGCATTGCAAGTGCTTTCCGCAGTAGCAAAGGATATATCATATAACGATTATTACCACTACTTACACGGAAGCAAAAGGAGCTGGGAAATATATTGGAAAGTACAAAGAATGCGGGAATACCGTCTGGCCAAAAGGGGTGTTTCGTTTCAACTTGAAGAGCTTTTGCACTTTTGAAAGTCAAGATTACAATGCAGTTTGTCAAGTTTTTCAGCCGCGTTAGCGGTCCGCAGGAAATCACGATGATTTGCAAAACTTTTGCAGTTTTAATTTTAGCAGACAGATTTGAAAAATATTCATAAAATTGCCAGTCGAGGTTTATGAAGATTACGAATCGCCAAGGCTTAGTTCGGAAAATAACAAAAGGGAAGCGGATTCTGTGATAACGTGAAAAGAATTGAAAATAAAACAAAAAAGAAGAAAAAACATTTTGACTGAAGGAATATTGATACGATGCGATGGTCGGTATTAAAGCTGCCTACGATCAGCGCGGCACAATCGCCCGCGAAAGCTAAAATCGAGTGGAGAGCTTATGCAGACAGTGCCACCTGGTAGTCATGAAAACCCATAATGGAGGGATGAAAACGTCGAACTACACTTTCTACCGTACGAGATGGCGCAAGCGTAGTTTCAATAATCAATGTTATTTTCCGCGCCGCATGTATACACACGTACGCGCGCACACGTAGCCCGGAGTCGCCGGAAATGCAACAAAAATGGACAAAGTTGGAACTAACTGAAGCCGATTGAATCGTGTAACTGAAATACAATTAAACGCCGTTTGAACATAAAATGTCTTGTTACGTCCGAATGACTCTTACGCGTGCCATGTGATATTGGATTTTATTGATTATCCAAGCCGAAGAATATTTCGTCCGGAGAGCTTTTCGTTTGTTCCATTTCCCCCTTTTTTTTGCTATTCCTTTTTTTTGTCATTTTTTTTTTTTTTAATTTCAGTTTAAAATGGAGATTAAAACGAGAGCGCCGAGCAATTCCACAAAATGCAATAATTACGACGGAATCGATTCCGCGATAATAAATTTGTTTTATCGTCCGACCCACTTAGCCGGTTCGGAAAACAAAGGGAAAAAGTCGGCGAAAGGGAAGAAATTAAGGAAACTCAGATCATTAGTCACATCACAAACGATCACTGTGAGAAATTTCTTCGAACTCGCTTTACTTCAGTTTGTAGGTGTGACGAGACAGGACGAAAAAAGCGAGGCGCGTGGTGGGGGGAGGCGTTGCGTGAAAAAAAGGTGGGAAATAAAAATGCGGGCGAATGTTGGGAAGCGGTGGTAATCGTGGGGACGTGATAATCTTAAATTAAATAACGCCGAATGGAAAGTCTTGTCGGGCTGAATGGAACGTCAGATTCGCGCATCTGCATTTTTCATAAAATTGCGGGGGAGTATAAAAAGAGCAGCGGCGTAGGGGAGGGGGATATTCGAGAGTGGGTCGGGGTGGGGGGAGTGGAAAAGTGCAACTGGACCACGGGCGTCGCCTAGGCGAGAAGCATTAGAGTCACGAGTCAGATGGCCGTTAAAGTGGTAATCCTGCTCGAAGCACCAGGAGCAAAAGGAACGGCAAAAAGGCGTCCATGCTTGCGACAAATAAGCGCTGATTTAATTCTAGGCCGACTGGCTCGTGCCAGTCGAAAAACGACAGCGCAGATTAGTTTTAATGCCGGCGCGGCTTTGCGTCAAGAATAGTTATTAATTAATCCCGCCGCTCATAGAGGAGCTTCCGTCTGTTAAATAAAGCTCCCTATATAGCAGTGGTAAAAAGTGGCGAGCTTCAACGGACGGTGCGGTCGCTCGAAATTGCCACTGTATCGAACACACCTTCGCCACGGATTTTATAGTGAAATAATTGGCAATCCGGGTTTTTATAGTACTCAGCCATTACGCGAGATAAGTTCCCCGAGTTATATTTGTAAAAATAATGAAGCTTTAAAAGTTGATGAAAACTATTCATCCGTATTTTATCTTGATTTTTATTTCAGAATTTTTCTTCCTTGTATTCGGGGGCAAATCTTTCGAACTTATTTCACTTCTGCCGCGGTTTTTCGAGTGAGCAGTTAACTTTAATTAGGTTTTATAAAACGTTGTAAGATTAAATTTAAATTAACTCGAGATGTTTAGTTGATTCTCATCGGATATAAGGGACCTTTTTTAATTATCGATAAATTTTTGCGCCCGTTCGCAAAGCGTAAAAGTTGGAAGGAATTGCAGTAATTGTTCGTAACTCTTCGCGACTTCTCTTTTCCTTTTTCTATTTCTGGGGTAAAAAGTGTTTACGTTTGAGATTTACTGTTTGAGAAGCTGCTATCTGTTTTAATCTTCAATAAACATTAAGTTGTAAGTTTATATCTTTCTTTCGTTTAATTTGCTGATATTCATATATTTATGACAGTATGTATCTATTTTTAGGGTATAATATAATTAAAGAAAGAAGTTATATTATTTGAATTATAGAATAAACATAAAAAATACTGTTAGTTTTTATGTTTCATCTTAATCTTTTTCATTTCTGTATAAATCAATTAATATCTTTCTTTGCTAGTATAATTTTGAAAGATAAATACTTACGTAATTCTTAGTATGTTTAACATCTACGATTAATGATATATCATTTGATATGGCTTTTTTTTAAGTAGATTGAATTTTTAGACAAAAAATAATTTTTCAAAAATTACCCAATTTATTTTAAATAACGTGATATAAAAGAGTTGCAATTAAAAAAATTAAGTCCAACTTATATGGGATAGAAGTTGGGAAAATGTTAACTTTGTGATAGTGAACGAGATACATCCTCTTAACGCGTACCGACAAAAGATATCAAAGTTTCCTCTTACACGCGACCTTTTTACAATCCACCGACAATCCGACCATCTCATCTTTACAAAGCTCAAAGTGTTGTTTCTTGCGAGGCGTGAAATGTTGGGGTTAAAACTAAATAAGAGATATATTTTTATGGTTACCAATGAGGTTTTCAGGTTAAGAAAACATAGTTCTTTGCAAGTTAATTTCAACTTTCAACTTATTTTCATCTTTATTTACATTTATTTGTACATAATTAAACATAACTTTTTTCATTCTTGTTAAAAAAAGTTAAATTATCAAAGATTACTTATTTGTTCTAATATTTTAGATGACAAACGCAGTTTTCACGAAATTAAAAGCTCCTCGCATGTTCATTTATCCTTCCTATAATTTACGGTAAAAAAATGCTAACTGTAATTTCACATCGCGCATTTGTAATTTCAGTTCACGTGGACGAACTATAATCATAAGTAATTGGGGCAGAAAAACTTTGACATTCAATTTTACAGCATTTGTTATGCAACCAATGTTAATTGTATTAATTAATGAAATAATACAATTTACGCCTATGTATCAGTATTAAATATTTCACATAAAGTGATATTTAAAATAGTATTTATTCATCGAATAGTGTTTCTCGGAAAATAATTTGATTCAAATTTTTGAATTTCAAAAATATAGTTTACGTTATAAATGTGGAATATGGAAACGAGAAATACGATTTGTTTACAATCAATCAATATTCAATTTCTCGCATTGTTGTTTTCTTTTAATAATGATAAAGTATTTAAAATTTTAAAAACTCCGGATGTTCCTTATTTATGAGCATTTCTCATTAATGGAAAAAGTAATTACTTTTCACACTAGAATTGAAAATCTTATCTTCCCCGACTTTAAACACTCGAAAACTTAATCATTCTTCCTCTGCATGTTGGGGAAACTGGATTTTCCAACACAAAACCAAAACCTCGACTTTTCTTCACCGTCGGTATTTGCGAAACGATACTTGTGCTCTAATCGACGTTTAACTCCAATTAATGTTTAATTGAACACAGAAGACTCATCGCGTTCCGCCGACAAGAAACGATTACAACCCCGACGACTCGTTAACGCGTCTTTCCACAGATCGAGCGGCGATAAATTATTGTAACGTTTCAATTCGCGGGAAGTTTCTCAAACGGCAGATTTCCTTTAAGCGAGACCCCCATGAAACAATGTCTATCGGCGATCAAGGCCCCCCTTCTTAGCCATGAAAACGCAAGACAGACGAGCCCTAATGGATCCGTGATTATGCACAAAAACTGTCCTCGCATCGATCAAAGGGATTACGGCGCAAATTTCCTTCGCGCGCCGATAATTGCGCACTCAGTGCTCGCGTTTACATGCAAATGCTCCCGATTCTTTGTTCCTCCGCTTCTTTCACCCGGGCTCCTCCGTCTTCCGCCGGCAAGAGGCCTCGGCAAAGTTCGGCCCGAAGATGATGTTTGTGCCATATTTGTAAAGGAGCGTCTTGGATAGCTTTCCATTATTGTTCGGGACATTGTTTCGAGGGTCGAGGAAAAAAGGAGCGCGCGCGTGAAATTGAATTACGCTCAAATCGGGGATAGAAGATGAAGAAGAAAAAAAGAAGAAGAAGAAGAAGGAGAGGAACAAAAAAGAAGTTTCGGGTCAATAATGCAATCGCGCTGGAACTGGAGTGTGCTTCGCCGCTACATGACCCTTGGCTTGGAGAGCAGGAGCGCGCGATCGGCTTTGGTGAATAGTCATGCGTGGATCCTGGAGGAGGCGAAATTAAATCAGCTATAACTTGATAAACCGGTGTATGGGCTTACGCTGAGATGGGCTCCGGCGGCGTTTGATTTTAATGCCCGGTGACACCAGAATGGCGTCAAAAGTTTTCACGGGACGTTCCTGCGGGAGAAGGAACTGCCCTCGTAAGTTTGCGACCCGGCGCACGGCTATTCGGGAATTTGAATTATTGCGTTGTTTTTGTGGCTGGGGTGAGCGATGGCGGCGGCGTGGGCACCGTCTTCAAAGGGAAAAATAAGGCGGTTGTTTGTAGCAGTGCGTTAGAATAATCTGTTATTTTTGTGTAATTCGTTTGAAGTTGGGTTCACTTTCTTCTTCGTTTCCTTGTTGTCCCCCTTTTTTTAGTCTTGTTTTGTTTTTGTTTTATGTGGAGCAGTGACAATTTATTCGGCTTTATTCATTTAACGAAGCCGTTGTTTACGCTCGTTTGATGAATTATTAATGATTAGAACTTTTTTATAATTTGATGAATATTGTTTAGTACTTGGTCTGCTTGATTTTGCAGTTGGTCGAAGTTTAAAAGGTTTGATGGTTTATAATAAAATTCAGCGTGTAAAAAGTTTTTAACGGGAGGTTGTGGAAAAAGAATAAGCGGTTGGAGGAACGCGCAAGATTGTTTTTTGGCGCGAGCTTATAGGTCACTTTGATTTTTTTTTTTTTTTTTAAATATTCAATTCCCTGGAAATTTCAAAATGATTAGGTCTTCGGCTCAAATAGTGATTAATAATTTTTATTACGTTGTATATTATATTAATAATATTTTTCCTGAGTTGTGAGATCAATGTCTAATGTTTTAATAAACCCATTATATTATAAGAAATTGGAAAATCTAATCATGTTAAATTATGTTAATATCGAGATTATTGATTTAAATCAAATTTAAAATTTGACTTGGCATATTTTTTTGATGAAAATCATTGAGCATGGAAAATAAATTTATAATAAATTGTAAAATATAAAATGTTTTTATCAACTCTAACGCGCCTTTTTTATTGTTTGTTGCAGGTATTTATCCAGACATAACATTTATTTATTGGGATGTGTTTTATAATATGAGAATGAGGAAATATTAAGGTAATTAATCAAAGTATTTATTATTACTGATTGACATTATATTGACAAGTGTTCATGAGTAGAAGAAAAAATGAATGAACGAATTTTACTCAAAATTTTTCCAAATTTGAACCCGTTGATAAAAAGTGTTGGATATTCGCTGTATATTCTCTATTTTTCTTTCTCATATTTAGACACTGTATTTTCTTTAAAGTTTAGAATTTCAAGTGTTTATTACGTTACAAATTTCACGCATATGAGTAAAAGCGATTATTCTAACGCGGAAGAGGTGATTCAAATAACCGATTGCCCAATTTAACTCGTGTGATGTCAACTCTTGCTTTTAGTTCGGACTAACGCATTCATATTTGTTGAAAGCAGGGTTGTTGCGCATTTGGAAAACCTGGAATATCTGGAAAATGCATGGCATTTTTTCTTTCTGGAAAATACCTGGAAAAAGCAGGGGATTTAACAAAGCTATATGGAATTTAAGAAAAAAAAGTTATGTTAAGTTGAAAATTTTTTTTGGAAAACTATTGAACAAAAATTCAATTATTTCATAGCAAAAATCTAAGTTAGTCAACAGATTTACTCACATCCAATATTTTTTCATTAACAACTTATATTTTTCAAAACTTAATATTTTTTAAAACAAAAAAAAATAAAGATTTAATCATCTTTCATTTACTTTAATGAAAGCTAAATATATTTTTTTTATATCTTGTTACATTTTTTTATATAGACAATATAAAAAAATCCAATATTTTTTTTTATTTAAGGGATTAAAATCTCACAAACTGACTTGGAAAAACTGGAAGTTTGGGTATGGAATACCTGGAAAAGCCAGGGAATTTTAAAATATGAGAAGCGCAACAACCCTGAAAATGAACACTTTATTATAATTACAGCTATACCATAGCTTAAAATATAAAAAGAAAAATTAATTATATTTCCATTAAGGACAAAAAATAGAAATGAAAGTAAGTAAATGAAAATTTAACTATTGCAAAAAAATATAAAGATATTATAATTGTAATTTTACGTTGTCAAAACAAGTGTCTCATTTTGAGACTTTGACGTCTACATTGACAAACACTAAACTTTATTATAACTATTACATTTATAATTTCATACACTTTTATTTTTTCAAGTGTTTGAGACACCGAAAGCATCTCGAAATTAAACGTTTGTTTTTGTATTTGCCAATTTTTTTTCCGAAGAAAAAAAATTATGTAATAAGATATCAGTGGCACCTTTGGCATAAAAATACCTGTAGACAAGATATTTTTTCGTTAAAATAGTTGTCACATAAAAGTGATATTCTTTCAACATATTATATTTTATAAGTTTGTACGTACAAACAAAATTCGGTAAGTTTCACTATTATTAATTTACAGACACAAAAAATATATAGTTCTTCATTTTCCTAATTTAAGAATAAAATATGTCGATGTCGGAGGCCAAAAATAAGTGATATCAACATTTTTAATTTTCTCGTCAGGAAAAAAACGTTGAATTCAAATTGACAAAAATGATTCTTAAAGTTGCTGACCTAATTGAAATTCATTTTTTCCTCTCAAATATTTTGTCCTTCAATTTCTTCATCGCCAAAGTTAAAATAAAACTAATTACCCAAACTCGAAAATGACATCGGTCGCTTCGCTTTCCCATTTCGGTGTGCCGTATTTTATAAAGCGCCGTGTCCGCAAACATCGAAGTAACACGAGAATCCAAACCGAAGTTGCATCCGAGTCCCTTTATTGCAGAATCTCATCTCGTCATTACCGCGGCCGCCCAGTGGCGACGGTCCTCATCTCCATGGCGTAAGATTGACCAAAACCAGCAACTCGCTCATTCAAAGCAACTTCATCCATTATTCCTTGGCCGCCGTCTTGTTAGGTTTCAGCAACTTCGTATCAGTATAACCCTCGAAATTATTCATTCCTCCATATCGACACCCCCTCCCCGTCCCCCGCGATGCCTAATTTATATTTCAACGATCGCATTTGTACCGCAAAACGTGACCCCGCAACCCCCCTTGCGGATCTTGGGAATTCTCCTCGCCGATATGAAATTCGGCTGATTTTTTTCGACAGTCCCGCCGGATAGCCAGCCACACTCAACTATTTGACTTTACTTTCGGGGATCCTAATGGAATAAGCTTCGGGACGCAGGACACGACTTCGCTCGCCGCTTTCACCCCTTTGCCGCCCCGCTCGTCTTTACGGCCACCCGATCCGATTGCAACGTTACCGCCTGTCGAGTTTTGACGTCGCGGGCATTGGTATGCGCGCCCGATGACGAGTGTTTGTGGCAGGCTCTGTTATTTCGCGGAACGGATCTATTTCGAGGGTGCCTGACCCTAAAGTGATATGTGCCACGCGTACAATGCCGCGCGAACGTGCGACAGAGACGGACAATCGGTGAATGAAAGTGTGAGAGCGATGTGAAAAGGGGAGACAGAGAGACAAAGACGGAGAAAAAGGAAAAGTGAGACAGAGAAGAAGAAGAAAAAAAAATATATTTATGGGGGGGGGGGGGGTTACGCGAGTCAGCAAGCAAAAGGAAAGGGTCTTAAGCGGGCGCAGAAGTGTATTTGCCGAACGGGCCAAAAACCCGTTGCCAAAAAGGCTCTACAGTGACTGTCCCTTTGCTCGGGTTTCTCCCTTTTCCCCGGGTGTTGGCACTCTCAGGGAAAATAGAAACTTTTTTTTAATTGCTAAGGAAAAGGTGATACCCGACTGCCTAGTCAATTTATTGC